>WWET01004998.1:0-14256 GCA_011038615.1 Limnodynastes dumerilii
CTGTTTATGTTTTACATGTTTTGCTTAGTCCACATGACATTGTATTATTGTATTAATGTGTATTCTGAAAGTATGTGTATTGACTTCTGTACTCTTTATCCTGTATGGAGCCCTAGGGTTGGGTTGAGGTTTGGGGAGGGTGGGAAGGGTTTTTAGTTTGTACCTGTATTGTTTTTTTGTTTCTTGAAACTCAATAAAAAACATTCAATTTAAAAAAAAAAATGGCTATCCCCGCCATTGCGGGGATAGAGCCATTGTAAGGGAAGAGTCTGCCCCTTCTCCGTAAGTACTGTCATACGTAACTTCGTTACGTACGATAGTACTTACGCTAAGGGAACATCTGCCACGTGCATATGCAGATGTTCCTTGACAGTGAATTTACGGAAATGGCTTACGTAAATTCACGTCGTACGATGGTCTGGATCTACCCCAATGAAAGTTAGTCCTCATCAATGAAATGAGTTCTTAGGATATTACCATATGAGCATTTATTGATATCCCAGATATAATGCAAGTATTCAAATCAAATGTCAGAAAAAGGAAATGTTACGCAACCTTTGATTTCTGAGTAAGATAGGATAATTCCAATAGATCCCAGTATCCCAGATATCTTTTACATGCTTGAACCAGAATAATACAATTCCTCTGTTATGAAATGACTGTCTTAATAAACAGTAAGGTTACAGTGCCAGGAGAAAAATAAAGAGAATAGAAAAGAGTTAGCTGTGTTCCTCAAAATGGCACACCTGCCATTTGGACACATAATGGTCCAAATGGTGTTTCAGAAAGTTCTGCTATATGTTATGTTCAGTATAATGTCAAGCAAATTATAGTTATGGGAGCTCCTTCACCAACATTAGGCAAATAGTAGAATGAAGATTGGTGTCAGACAGGGCGTCTCCAGCTCGCATGCCCCCGACTCACAATCTCCCCTCCACAGCAAGTGATTCCAGTAAACCATCAAGAGAAGGCAGCAGGCAAGTCACAGCTGGGGGGTTTTGTCCAAAATAGTGTCAAACGGCAGAAAATATTAAAAAATGGAAGTGCCGCCCAGTTTCACTGTAAATTCCAATAAGTAGCAATGGCAATAGCAGTCATAATCCACTGATAAAATCCTGTGCTCCTGATAGCTTTTAATTACTATCTCTACATGGAAAGTGTCAGAGGAGTGCTCAAGCAAAAGTCCCACCATGCGCTGTCTTAACCTAAAATGGTGTTCCCGTCACCGGTAAACAAGGGACCCTGACTCTTCAGCACAGTTCTCCTCAGGGTATATATCAATTTAATGGCACTGACTGTCTCTGACTCTGTCAGTTCCGCACTGAATGAAAGCACTGGGGTTCTGACAAAAGCTAATCCAAGAAATCTAAACCACATCCGTCTGCCACTGCAGGTAGTCAGAGGGCTCAATTCTTAGAGGCAACTCCAGAGGAACAGAAAAAACAACTCTCCCGACAGCAATTCACCAGCCAATTAACCGGGTAATACTGTGAGCATACTTCTGTGATGGTATGTATGCAATCAGCGGCAAATGGCTTGCAATGAAGATCAATTAGATTATTCGATGTCGGGAGCGGAAATAAAACATGATCACCTATGTGAAGCTTTGGAGCCGGAAACCTGACAGCGCTTGAGTTCACCTCCCTAGACCTGCTGTCTGACGATCTGGCCACATAGACACCGTACAGGAGAAAGCCTCTTCACCTGTGCAACATTCAGGAAGCCTTGCCAAGACCCCCATTCCCCCAGCCTCTTCCGGAGACCAGGTACCCTCCTGTCCCTCACATCAGCGGGATTCCTGCATCCCATTCAGGCTCCCAGCCAGGGGCAATCTACAGAGGGGAGCTAGATCTGCCAGGTCATTGCCCCTTGTACAGTAGTGCTGCTCCTATGGGCTGAATTTCCCAGTGGTCACTTCTAAAGGTTTATCTTATCCTCCTGCTGCATTGCCGTTATCCTGAATCGTGGGCACTAAACAGTAAACAGATTTTGTGGGACAAGAGCTCCATATGGTGGCCTTACTACATACTGCATCCAATTATATTCTATCAGTGCTCACTGTTGAGATTTATTAAAGCTACCCACTTACATTTAAAGATTAAAGTTTAAATCGCTGTCTGGAACACTTTCCCTGTTCTCATCCCTCTACCTGTCCAGGCAAGCAAGGTTGAAGCAGCAGGAAAAGAAGGTAGGCACCATTTTTGGATTTCATAAGTGGCATCACCACTTCCTCCAGCTAACTCAGCCTCTCTAACTGCCTGGCTTTGGATTTCTGAGTTCAGAGCTCTGAACACACTCCAGGGTGACTGGCTCTCCTTGGTCCAGGACCTTACTCCATAACATCCAACCCCACTGAGAAGTACAGGAGTGATATTAACCCCTAGCAGCCTCCAGCACTGCTACTCCATATTTCTGCTATCTCTTCAGATATTTTGCAAAACCTCATCAAGAGGGCAGTACATCACCACCTAACGTAGTGTACTGTGACCCTTCCTCAATCCTCTCTTAAGTGGCCATGACCTTGGTTTAGGATGGCTTAAACCCTCTCTTAGGGGGATGATGAACCCAGGAAACTACACATCTGGAATACTATTGAGATAGTGTGCACTTGAGCATGAACTGACCCTCTACTATATATACTCCTTACAATCCCCTCTCCCAATAAGGCTTCGATGGGCAAACACGGTGCTATAAAAAAAACCCCAGCTAATTTGCAACACACTCCTTCACAAGCTGCTATACTCCAATTCCGCTCCCCACCATCGCCTTAGCTAGTGAACAAAACTTTGTCTCCACCTACTCGTGATTTTTCAACAATGGCGGCATCCCCTTCTCACGGCAACCAAAATTTTCCACCAGGCGACGTGGGTGAGATTCTGCGCCGCCTAGATTACCTCATGGATGCTCTCCCAACTAAGCAGGATATACAGGACATAGAGACGCGTCTGATGGACACTCTACATAGCCATACTGTCTCACTTCGTGCTGATCTCACACAAACCACATCCAGAGTCGCACAAGTAGAAGCGATACAAGAGGAGCAGACCAATGCTATTATAAATATCCAACATATCCTTGAGGGACAAGCAGATGCTATCAAGCAACTTCAGAGAAACACGGAGGACGCAGACGATAGAAGGAGGTGTAACAATCTGCGGGTGCGCGGCCTCCCAGAAGACGTTCCGATGCAAGGTCTAGAAGATGCCCTCACTAGACTCTTTAATACAGTTCTGTCTGCCTCCTCAGACAATGCCATCTTATTTAACCGCGCTTATCGTGCCTTGAAGCCTAGGGGCTCAGGTCAAAATCGCCCCAGGGATGTGATTTGCAGTTTGCACTACTTTAAATTTAAGGAGGAGATTTTGCAGAAATGTGTTCTGTAACAATTATACAGCTGGTAAATCTAGAGGAGTGGCAATCCTCCTGTCAAAACACCTCCCCTTTACTCTATCTAAATGTGTAATGTTGGGTGATGGAAGGGGGATTGTGGTAACTAAGAAAATTTTTAACCAAACCTTCACGTTTGTCAATCTTTGTCTTTCAAACCAGGGACAACATAGGTCACTGATGGAAATGTTGGATCAAGCTGAGCAACATCGAGAAGTTACAGTGGTGGTCAGGGGAGACCTGAATTAGACTCTGGATCCTTGCCTGGACTTCTCTTCGGGATCTCCTAGATCTACCATTTGGGACTCCCAACGGGTAAGGCAGGCTCTTCTGGTAGACACCTGGCATATCCTACACCCCCGGGATAAAGACTATACATTTTTCTCTCATCCGGCGCAGACGTACTCCAGGTTAGATAACTTTTTTCTAGATCATAATTCTCTCCCCCAGTTGCTTGATTCTTCCATTGGCCCAATCACTTAGTCAGATCATGCGCCGATCTACCTGAATCTAGAACTCCAGCACCCACAACCCAGGTGTCACACTTCGCGGCAAAGGCCGCATTACTTACCCGACCAGAAGACTGCTCACCTCGGTCCTCTCCCTCCGGGCTGTCAGACGGTCACAGCAGCGAGGTCCTCAGTGTTCTCCGGCGTCCTCATGCAGCGCTGGGCGCCGCCATCTTGGGGAAGTGTCACATGACTCCCCGCGGCCAATCCTGAAGCAGGCCCGGGGAGCATGTGACGGAGGAGCCAATCAGCTGCAGGGGCGGTCTATTTAAACCCCTGTCAGCTGTAGCTCAGTGCCAGATCTTCGTGACCACAATCTAGAAGCCTGGTTCCTGTGTTCCTGCTCTGTAGCTGATTCCTGTCTGCTCTACAGCCTCATACCTATCTGCCAGTACTGCAGCTACATACCTGCCTGCCTGACCTGTGGTCATCTACCTGCCTGTCTGCTCTGCAGCCATCTACCTGCCTGTCTGCTCTGCGGCCATCTACCTGCCTGTCTGCTCTGCGGCCATCTACCTGCCTGTCGGCCCTGCAGCCACCTACCTGTCTGCCTATCCTACAGTCACCTGCCTGCCTGTATTGCGGTCATCTACCTGCCTGTCTGCAGCCATCTACCTGCCTGTCTGCTCTGCGGCCATCTACCTGCCTGTCGGCCCTGCAGCCACCTACCTGTCTGCCTATCCTACAGTCACCTGCCTGCCTGTATTGCGGTCATCTACCTGCCTGTCTGCAGCCATCTACCTGCCTGTCTGCTCTGCGGCCATCTACCTGCCTGTCGGCCCTGCAGCCACCTACCTGTCTGCCTATCCTACAGTCACCTGCCTGCCTGTATTGAAGTCATCTACCTGCCTGCCACAGACTTCATCTCTCTACCACCATACAGCATTTACTGGCCTTACCTACATTATTGCTCCACCTATCTTCATCGATCCACTGTACTTACCTGTCTATGCACCAGCAGTATTTAAAACCAGCCAGCTCCATATTTAAAGCCTCTGCTCAACCGCATACACCCCGTTCAGAACAACTCAAGAACGTGACACCAGGAACTGGACATGGAGATTAAATGATCTTCCGCTCCAGGACCTATACTGTAAAGGCCAACTAGAATCAGCTATAACTGATAACCTGTCCATTAATGACAGTCCCGATATCTCCCGGCTGACGCTGTGGGTAGATTAGAAGTGTGTCCTAAGGGGCAAGGCAATACAGCTGGGCTCCTACCTAAAAAAAGAGAGAGACTGCTCCAAAAAATTAAAACCCTTGAATCCCATAAACGCTAGACCCAGTAAAACTGGAGGAACTTACGGAGGCCAGACTTGCTTTATCCAAATTGTTGAACGACAAACACAAATGGGCCCTACGCAGATGTAAGTGTCGATACTGTCTGCATGGTAACCGTCCCGGGAAGATGCTTGCTAGAGCATTACGAGCCCAACGAGTACAATCTCATATCCACCAGATCAAAACTAAGTCAGGCTCCCTGATCCACCCCACACCTTATATAGCAAAAGTGTTCTTAGAATATTATCAGTCCCTATATAATCTTTCCCCGCCACTCTCTGAAGCTGATAAGAAAGCCAAGCTTCAAGACATTAAACAATATCTTGACCATTCTCAATTCCCCACATTGACACCCGATTCTAGGGAAGCTCTTGAATCCCCCTTTACCATACAAGAACTTGAGCTTGCCCTTAAATCCACCCCAAATGGGAAAAGCCTGGGCCCACACAGGTATCCCATGTCCTATTATAAAACGTTTAAAGAGAAACTGCTTCTGGTCATGCTCTCTGCCTTTAACGAGATCTCGAGCCCATTTCCCGCCCACGCTCTTGTGTCGCACATTACGGTAATTCCTAAGGAAGGTAAGAACCCCTCCATGTGTCCCAGCTACAGGCCAATTTCTTTGTTGAACGTGGACTTCAAGCTATACACCAAGTTACTAGCCAATAGACTCAAGATACTTCTTCCAGCCTTAGTCCATGACGACCAAGTGGGTTTCGTGATTGGCAGGGAGGCATGTGATAACACTACAAAGGCTATAGATCTCATGCATCATGTTAATGCGCAGACTCTCCCCACTATTTTGCTATCAACAGACGCAGAGAAAGCCTTTGATAGAATTGATTGGGTATTCATGGAAGGAATCCTGACGCATTTGGGACTAGGCCCAACTTGCCTAAGCCGTATTACAGCTTTATACTCCCACCCTACGGCGAAAGTGAAAATTAATGGTAGCCTGTCTGATGCTTTTAAAATTACTAATGGAACCAGACAGGGCTGTCCACTTTCTACCCTACTCTTTGCATGCTGTATGGAGGTGCTAGCTAGAATGGTAAGGCTTAACCCAAACATTACCTGGATATAGGTTGGCAATAGGGAATACAAAATGGCTCTATTTGCGGATGATGGGCCGTATGCAGAGCTCCGGGTTCATTACATATGGAGTTTACCGATATGTGTTACTGTGCATGCGCAGTAATTTTGTAACACCATCTACATTTCTTTTTGCAACGTAGATTGCGTATATGCGGTCATTAACCCATATTGGTAAACTCTGGGCGCATATCTAATGCGCCTGGAGCTCTGCATAAGGCCCGATGTCCTTACCTTCCTTACGAACCCTATCACCTTGCTACCACCGCTGCTACAGGAGTTTAAAATATTTGGCCATTTATCTAATTTTAAAATCAACTATGACAAATCCGTCGCTATGCCCATACAAATTCCATATCCCATGCTAGAGAGCCTGAAATTCGCATTCCCCTTCATACTTTCCCTTTGTGTCAATCTGACCCCTGATGTGAGAAACCTGTACGCAGCTAATTTCCCTCCTCTCTTAAAGAAAACTAAAATGGACATGGAAAGATGGAGCCCGAAATGGTTCTCTTGGTTCGTGCGAATTAGTATTATTAAAATTAATATACTCTCTAAATTTCTATATCTACTTTAAACCCTGCCTCTTCGTGTCCCTCAGTCTCTCTTCTCTGAGTTTCAGCAACTTTGCCGCTCTTTCAACTGGGAAGGTAGGAGACCATGTTGCCAGCTACGCACCCTTTATAAACCCAAATGCCAAATAGGCCTTCAATTGCCTAATTTACAGAATTATTATCACGCCTCACAGCTTAGCAGAGTTTTAGACTGTAAAATTTTAGACTGGACCAGGAGAACAACTTCCAAGCAATAAGTGAAACTAGAATCAAATAGCCTCCCTTATCCCTTACATGTTGTGCTTTGGTTGCGGAGAATTCAGCGGATTTCCGACTGTTGGAGGCGTCTGCGTCGGAAACAGGGGATCTCGTAACCACAATCACCCTTGACCCCGCTCCTCTATAATCCTGATTTTCTCCTGGGACTCTCACCACCGTCCTCCCTACAAACTTGGGAAAAAGCAGGAGTGATACGGGTCAGCCATCTGGTGCGAAGGGCGAGACCGATTGCCTTTTGCGATATCCAAAAAGAATTTGCACTAGAAGGGAAAGAACTTTGGGTCCACCTACAAATTAAGCACTATTTATCTTCCCCTTCCAGAGCCAAACATTTTTATCGCCCTAGAACACACTTTGAAACTTTATGCATGGACCCCTCTACGCCCACTCACATTGTTTCTCGGCTCTACCTGACTTTTATTAACGTATTTCCCCATGTATAAGACACACCTTTTTTTAGACAAAAAATGGGTCTAAAAATCGAGTGCGTCTTATACAGGGGATGCAACATTGAACTTACCTTTGCTGTCCCTCCGGCGGTGTCAGGCTCTCTCCCCCGCAGCTGTGACTCCGGCTGTCTCCCTCGCGTCGCGCGCTGCACAAAGACGTTGCGTTACCTAAGGTCACCTCAACGTCATTCTGCAGCGAGGGAGACAGCCGGAGTCACAGTTGCATGGGAGAGAGCCTGACACCGCAGAAGGGACCACCGGAGGTGCAACAAAGGAAAGTTCAATGTTGCATACCCTGATCCCCTGCATAAGATGCACCCAATTTTTAAGTAAGTAAGGCTAAAATTTAAAAAATACATAATTTTATAAACGTTTTTTTTATTTAGTCTCCAAAAACAGGGTGCGTCTTATACAAGGGACCGTCTTATACATGGGGAAATACGGTAGATACTGATGCGACCCCACCCGTTTTTGTTCATAGTTGGACCACGGAGCTTCAGTTATCCCTAACTGATAAGGAGTGGGAGAAAATCTTTAGGGCCACACACTTAGGCTCAATGAGTTTATCCGTTCAGGAGACACAATATAAAATACTCTCGGTGGTACATGACACCACATCGCCTACACAATATTTCCTCAGCTCCCTCTTCACAGTGCTGGAGATGCTCTGAGGCTATAAGCACGTTCACCCACATCTGGTGGTACTGCCCGCACCTACAACCCTTTTGGCAGGTGGTTTCCAACATTATCCGTAAAATTACTGGTGTTGAAGTCCCCATGTCTCCTGAGTTTTGGCTTTTAAATAAACCCCCGTGCTCTCTGACAACCTACAAACATTCACTTTTTGCTAGGTTAAGCAGTGCAGCAAAAGCAGTTATACCCACACACTGGAGATCACATATCCCCCCAACAATCAAGGAATGGTTCACCAGAATAGACTTTTACATGTCAATGGAGGACATTATTACTGTCTGTACCCTTGTATACAGTTTTGCAATAAATAAAGAATAATAAAAAAAAAAAACCTTCATGCTCTCAACTTTTACTGACATTGGGGTAGATCCAGAACTACGTGTGCCGTACGTTTATTCGCGGAGCGTATTTTCGTACACGTAAGTTCGCTACACTCCCCTCGGCACACCCCTTGCACGGACGTATTTTGTCAAAATACGCCACCCAAACCCTACCTTAACTTTTTCAAACGTAACACCATACGTCCGCTAACGGACGTACAGACTACGTGAACGTACGCAGCTTAGCATGCCCATACTGTACACTTTAAATACCACCCCCCGCCTACTTCACGTAAATCGAACGTATTGTTGACTCACGGAAAATTGGCATGCCCACACGTAAGTATTTACGTGACACATACGTGAATCTCCCATACGTTCACAAATACGCTACGTTAATGTGCGTATTTTCTATGGTGCGCATGCGCAGTGTGTTACGTCTCCGCCACGCGTAAAATTGCGGAAATGCGTAGTTCTGGATCTGCCCCATTGTATACATTCCTGAGCATAGATCTGCCAATATAGATTTTAGTGATTCAATCCTGAATGATCCTACCCTGAAGTTCCTGTTAAGTCACTTAAAGTCTAGAATAGTTGTGTAACCTCCTGAGGTCTTTTTTACTTTGAAGAACCTTAAAAAAAAGCCCTGAAACCTTTCAGTCACCGCCTGTTGTTGTAGTTTGTGCAATAGGCTACTCTTAAGGGCTATGAATTCTTGTTGCACCATAGGGGTAGTTAACTACAGAAATAAATAACTTATCTAATTCAGGTGTTTAGGACTCCGGAAAGTCTTCCCCCAACTGTAACTTCCAGTTGAAACTTACGTCTTTGGGAATGAAAATTATGCTGACAGGTGGAACATTGTCCTCTTATTAAATTATATGCCCCTACTTTCTAGAATTCTTGGGAACTAGAGTTGTAAAATTTACAGTGGTTGGCCCCTTTCTTGACAACTTGTCTTGCGACAACCAGAATGACTTCTCACCTGACCATTTGACTATGATTTCATCCATCTTCTGTCCAAAGAGGTAATTATCTTGAAAAGAAAGGACCAGGAGCCCTCCACCACACTTACGCAGTAAGACTTGACCCTCCATGAAACTATATCCACAGATGTTTTGATACATAAGACTATTGACCATAGACTCCCTTCCCACTAAGCCCCGCCCCCCATGGCAATCACAATCCCCACAACTATTACCATGTTAAAAGCAACACTATTCATCTCCTTTACCACTAATAGATTGATCCCCCAATATATAATATATGTGATTGGGGCACCATAGGCAGCAACCAGCAACTCTTCATCCACACCTACATAATCCTCCCATACCCTACAATTCACTGAGTGCTGCCAATTAACCACTCTCTACTGCTAATCTCACAGAGTCTATTGAAGCTGCACAGATAATTTCCACTGCTAGTTAAATATCCAGTACAAGATTTAAAAGCTCTGTCTACTTTAATCAGTCTAGGATGCTGCAGGTTTTAAAGCTGCTCCTACAATAGTTATTACAATAGTTCCTACAATCCAATTTCCATTTTCTTTTCCATGGTGTCCCTGAATATATTTTATGTCTTTTAATGGCAGAGTAGTTTTGCGTTAAATCTTCGCTAAGGCTGCATCCACCCTAGGAGAAACAAAATAATCTTGTTTATTGGGTAATGTATATAACATATCTAGGAATGTATTTTTATACAACTGGGTAAATGTAAATACCATTAATATTATAACAATTGTTTTTGTTTTGTATTAATATCCCTTTCCCTTAGTTAAATTATTACCAACAGTACTGAATGTCTATCACACCAATAGCGACAGCCATCCATTGTGTGCATGTTTTGCGGTTATATTTACATACTTGTTGTACCTTAATTTTTTTAAACTTTCTGAGTTAGCCCATTGATTGTGGACATTGCATTTGAAGTATTACAGTGATTGACTCTAGATTTACTAAGGGGGGATTAAATTACATCTCTGTAGTTGTCCAGCAATTTATTTATTTTTCCTGAATTTACTAAGGGGTATGTTTGCAGAGGAATTTTCAAACTACAGCGATGTGTGTCAATGGCCAAGGTTTACATATATTTAACATGTTATGCTGTGGATTTATAAAATCAACGGAGTTTGTTGCTAAATCGACTGAGTTTGTATAAAACTTAATTTCCCCAGGCTTTAAAAAAACAAGTTGTTTTCTGTTTGACATTAGTGGTGTTTGTTGGAGTGTGGCTAGTTTGTAGACTGATCAAAAGTTTTATAATCTTGTTTTTTGGCTTGTTTCTGCTTGGGTATTCAAGTTATTTCTCTTCTTGTAAGTACCATTATTAATTGTTTCTTTTGTTATATTTACTTTATTGCATGTTTTTAACTTTACACAAATATGCTAGTGAACAGGGCCGGACTATCCATGGGGCGATCGGGGCGGTCGTCCCTGGGCCCCCACACACAAAGAGCCCCCACAAACTGCAGTTACAGAGGATGGATGTCAGTGATTGACATCCTCCTCTTAAGCACAGTGTATCGCAGCTGTCGTCATATTTCGGCAGCAGCGATAGTGTGCTTAAGAGGAGGATGTCAATCACTGACATCCACCCTCTGTCACTGTAGCCGGGGCGCAAGGGGAGAGCAAGGAGGTGGAGCCTTCACATAGTGCTGCTGCCCCCTGTCTGTACAGAGCTGGCTGTGCTATGCACAGCCCCTGCTCTGTATACAAGACGCCACGTGACCTAAGGTCATGTGAGCGTCAGAATTCTTCAGAGCGCGCACCGTGGAGGACAGAGCCGGAGGAGAGGCAGCAAAGGTAAGTTTACTATACAGTTTTTAAACAATGTGGTTGAGGAATTGGTATTTCAACATAGAGGGGGCACAAAGGCTGGGTGGACACAAATAAAAAGGGGGAAATAAGGTTTGCTGAAAACACATAAAGGTGACAATCAGATTGGCTGGATACAAAGAAGGGGCAATAATACTGGTTGGACACAGAAGGAAGGGGCACAAGGCTGGTTGAATACAGAGAAGGAGGGGGTATAAAGCTGACTGGACACAGAAGGAGGGGCAATAAGGCTGACTAGACAGAAATAAATAGGGGGCAATTTTGCTGTATGTTAATGTGAAGCAGGGGCCCCCCACGATTTAGTTGCCCAGGGGCCCCCACAGACCTTAATCCGTCTCTGCTAGTGAATATTCTACTTTTTATTAGACTTCAATTAACAACTGTTTTTTTCTTTTAACCATGCATGTTACCATGTCCATGGCAAGTAGAAAATCTGGCCCAGTGAGGGAGGGCACAAAAAGAAGCACACAGTAGTGTGAGGATAGACATCATGAGAGGCGCACTAAATCAGGGAGCAACATTTGTTTTTCCACCTCTTAAAATTGTATGCTGGTTGTGAAAATTATCCCAGTGTTTCACCTAATATTGGGCAAAGATGCTGCAAAAACATTGTTCCAGAAAAAAAGAGATTTTGGCGCAGCATCATAGATGCAGTTAATTATGTAGGGCCATACAGCAGGAGCGATCATAACTGCAAGAAGCAGTTCTCTGGCATCAAGCGCCTAGTTAATGACAAACTCACTCAAGAATGGAAAGCAGCTCAACGCACAGGTGGGGGTCCACGCTTGCGGATTGAATTTTCTAATTGTGAGGAGCAAGTGCGCACTATATTGCTGGAAGAGCTCATACACAAGATTGCTTTTAAAGTATTGTTGTCTTTTTAAATTAAAACCAGCGCAAAAAATATGTAATTGTTTAATGTTTTTAATGTCAATCAGACTGGTTTTATTTATCCAGTTTATGAACTCTGTAATGTATATTGTTGTACATGATAAAGTTTGTTTCTCTGTTAAAAATACACAGGTACAAGTTACAGACAAGGAACCGGATTCACACCTAAATCACAATTAGTCACATACTAAGGGGTGTGGCTATCTTCCGTACATACAAAGTTACGTGAAAGTGGGCGGGGGGCATTTAAATGGCCTTTTGAGGGCGCGGTTTGTAATGTACGCACGTATGTAAGTAACTTACGCATGTAACTACACATTTAGAGTTACGGGTTGCCCTTTGGACATGTAAGTCAGCAAAAATCCGTCCGTGTGAGGGAGTGTCATGGGTGTTGCCTTGCACATTGTCAATCCCCGCTAAGAAACTCTGTTTTCCGAAATTGGGACATTCGAAAATTCGGATGTCCCTATTTTGAATAAAGCAGAGTTTCTATTTTTTTTTTAATGAATGGGTGAGTATGCTGTTCGCCACACTTCACCCATTCACTTTCGCACTTACTGATATCAATCAGCCGCACCTCTGTCGCCGGACCAGAAACAGGTGAGTAAACTTGGGCTAGGGAAGGTTAGGGTCAAGCTGTAGGGGAGGGAGGGTTAGGGTCAGGCTGCAGGGGAGGGAGGGTTAGGGTCAGGCTGCAGGGGAGGGAGGGTTAGGGTCAGGCTGCAGGAGATAGTGGGTTAGGGTCAGGCTGCAATTAAGGGAGAGTTAGGGTCAGGCTGCCAGGAAGGGAGGGTTTAGGTTAGGGTAGTGAGAGGGGTTGGTTAGGGTAAGAATTAGGGAATGGAGTGGGGGACTATATTTTTTTTACAACTTTTCGCACCACAGAGCTTTCGGTGCTCCGTGGACCGATTACTATGCTTTATCGAAAATCCCAGCCAGTTTGAGTGCCAGAGAGAATAAAACCCAGGAAAGGGATACTGCCGGTCTCAAAAGTACATTTCTCCAGTTTGCAGAACAGATGGTTTTTCGTAGACGGGATAGTACCTCTTTTACCATGGCGCGGTGGCTAGCCAGATCTCTGAAGAAAATCTGAATATCGTCCAAATAGACAACTACAGAAATGTTCAAAAGGTCACAAAATATCTTATTGACAAATCCTTGGAACACGGCAGGGGTGTTGCTTAGGCCAAAGGGCATAACTAGGTATTCGTAATGGCCGTCCCTTGTGTTGAAAGCCGTTTTCCACTCGTCACCATTTCTGATTCTAATTACATTGTATGCTCCTCTTAAATGAAGTTTGGTAAATACCATGGAACCCTTTATGCGGTCAAACATTTCTGTGATCAGGGGCAGGGGATACCGGTTCTTAACTGCGATGGCATTTAGACCACAGTAATCGATGCAAGGGCGAAGACCTCCGTCCTTCTTTATGAAAAAGAAGTCTCAGGGAGTGATAACGGATATGTTCAACTTTGAGAGGGTGAAGAGCCAGGAAGAAGGTTAATGGGGACAGGGCCGGTAAGGTGGCAAAGTTTCTGCTGATTGTTTGCAGAAGACATCCAGAAATTCTTGGTATTGGATTGGAACATCTGGAGTAGCTACAGATTTGACATGACGTTGTGGAACTTCCTGAGTCAGACAGTTTTGGAAACAGTTCTGACCCCAACGAACAATGTGGGAGGAAGACCAGTCTATTTGGGGATTATGAGTTTGAAGCCAAGGTAACCACAAAATTAAGGGAAAACTGGCTGATGAAAGGACTAGAAACTGGATAGTTTCTTCATAAAGATTCCTGTACGAAATTTATTAGGAACAGTTCGGTGGGTAATAGTACCTCCAGGGATTTGACTGCCGTCTACAGCCGTGAGATATGTTGGTACAGGAACACTCTCAATCGTAATTCCAAATTTTTCTATGATATGATTACAAATAAAATTTTCAGCAGCTCCAGAGTCGAGAGGAGC
>WWET01004998.1:30727-42546 GCA_011038615.1 Limnodynastes dumerilii
GAAGACTGTGTAATTTTGCCACTATATAAATCATTGGTGAGGCCTCATCTAGAATATGCAGTTCAGTTCTGGGCACCAATCCATAAAAAAGACATATTGGAACTAGAAAGGGTTCAGAGAAGGACAACAAAATTGTTAAAGGGTATGGAGTCATTGAGCTATGAGGAAAGGCTAGCCAGTTTAGACATGTTTACTTTAGAAAAGAGGCGTCTAAGAGGAGATATGATCAATATATACAAATACATCATGGGTCAATACAGAGAACTTTCAAAGGAACTTTTTACCCCAAGGACTGTACACAGGACACGGGGGCACCCACTAAGGTTAGAGGAAAAGAAGTTTCACAACCAGCAAAGGAAAGGGTTCTTCACAGTAAGGGCAGTCAGGATGTGGAATTCACTGCCAGAAAAGGTTGTGATGGCAGATTCACTGGATATGTTTAAGAAAGGATTAGATATATTTTTAGCAGAAAAGGACATTCAGGGTTACCAGGACCGCTAATTTAAATAAAGGACAGTAGTGGAGCAAGGAAGAAATGTATGTATTTATTTATCTTATGATTGCAACAATTTGGAGGTTGCTTTATATGGATTGACTTCAAATATAAAGATAGAGATCGTAGGAGATCCAAAATAGGTTGAACTTGATGGACTGTTGTCTTTTTTCAACCTCATCAACTATGTAACTATGTAACATCACAGCCTTAAAACATTCAGAAATACCAGGTAGTTTAATCACAAACTCGGAGGATATTCTCTGTTATTTCGAAGACTATTTCAAAAAACTATATCAAGCTATTCCTGGCAATGCGGATATACATGAGTAATTACTCTGTGAGGCTAAATTGCCAAAATTAACACAAGAGCAAAGAGAAATATTAGATGATGTCCTAGTCATTGAAGAAATAGAAAAAGTGATTAAAACATTACAGGCACGTAAAGCCCCAGGTCCTGATGGACTATCTAACAAATACTATAAAATGTTAAAGGAAAACATAGCCCCAACACTTCTGGAATTGTTCCATACTATACATGACCAGTCGCCATACTACCCAACATTTAATGAATCCCACACAATATTTCTCCCGAAACCTAACAAAGCATCCTACCACCCAATAAGACTGCTAAATACAGATTGCAAGATTCTAGCAAAAATAATGGTATGTCGCCTTCAATCGATTCTCCCCAACCTTTTGACAAACCACCAATTGGGGTTTGTGACTGGAAGACAATTAGGGAATTAGGGCAGCAATATCAGCAACAGTAGCATCAACACAATCCCAAACAGCAACAAAAAAAAAATATATATATATAAATATAAATATATTGAGCTTGGACACGCACAAAGCATTTGACTCCATTGCCACATTGGAGCACAAACTATCCAATTAAATGGGAAAAAAGTACAATAACGTACCTTGGAGTTCAAATCACAAAATATCCTTTAGATCTATATACAAATAATATTTTAAAATACACAAGGGAACTGGAAGGCACTCTAGAGGGTTAGAAAACCTTGCCACTGATGTACACCGGTAGAGCCAATCTGATAAAAATTTCACTGTTTCCAAGATTATTGTACATGTTACAGTCTTTACCTATTTTGTTGACTACAAACAATACCCACAAAATAAATGCTCTATTTAGGAAATTTATCTGGAATGGAAAGCGCTACAGAATCGGTTTGTATAAACTACAACAAAGATAATGGGGGGATTAATTTCCCGAATATAGGGGTAGATCCTGAACTACGTGTGTGCGTACGTATTTTAGCGGTGCGTATTTTCGTACACGTAAGGTCAATACACTCCCCACGGCACACCCCTTGCACGGACGTATTTTCTCAAATTACGCGCCCCAAACCCTACCTTAACTTTTCCTAACGTAACAGAATACGTCCGCTAACCGGCGTACAGACTACGCGAACGTACGCAGCTTAGCACGCCCATACTGTACACTTTAAATACCACCCCCCGCCTACTTCACGTAAAACGCACGTATTGGTCACTAACGTAAATTTGGCACGCCCACACGTAAGTATTTACGTTAGCAATACGTGAATTACCCATACGTTTGAAAATACGCTACGTGAATGTGCGTATTTTCTGCGGTGCGCATGCGCAGTGCGTACAAATCTGCGAATTTACGTCTCCGCCACACGGAAATTCGCGGAAATGCGTAGTTCAGGATCTGCCCCATAGTCACTTACAATCATGCATGCATATTGAGACATTTACGGGATTGGATTCAGGAATCACAGATTATAAATTAGAACAAGAATTTTTGGGAGACACTAGTTTTAAATCTTTCCTACATCTTCATGAACAGGAGACCTCCCCATTTGAAAAAGACAACCCACTTTTTAATTCTGTGCACAGGTTGTGGCACATTCTTCGACATAAACACAACTTAAACTCACACAAATCACTACACTTACCTATATTGCAGAATCCAGAGTTTCAATCTGGAAAAGCAGATTACCCCTTCATGGCATGGAGACAACATGGAATATCCACTATAGCGAACCTGGTGAATAAACAAACAAAGAAAATTCTTACTTTTGCTCAAGCCATTGAAAAATTTTAATTTTTAAGAGATTACCCGTTTGCATACTACCAGGCATAACACTACATTGATTTGGTTATCAAAGGTTTCTCAGAAGCTGACTGGCAAAATCCATTTGATGTGTTACTATCACATAAACCACCACAACATAAAACAATCACTATACACTACAATCATTTGAGAGAGGTACTGGACTACACAAAAGTGAACGCAGGAATGGTACATTGGCTTACACACTTTCCTTCATTGAAAATAGAGGATATTCTTAAAGCACTAACCCTCTCTTGTAAACAAATACCAGAAAGCAGATATACAGAATTATTTTTAAACGTTTACCATAGAACATACTATACACCGAATATATATCTTATGATGGGATCGACTACTGCACATAAGTGTCCGAGATGTGGGGAAATAGGTGCTGATATATATCATTGTTTATGGAGCTGCCCACTAGTTCGTTGCTTTTGGGCAAGAGTACGCCAATATGCTTTGAACACTTGATCTCCCAAGTGTCCCGATTCCAGCGGAACAGTCCCGCTTTCAGGGACTATCCCACTGTCCTGCCCGCCTCACAACTTTTTTTTTTTGTAAAGCCCCTGCCGCGTAGTGTATACCCCAGGGCTTTACACCGCACAGTACAGGGGTCCTACGGGAAACATGTTACTGTGAATGGCAGTGACCAAACCTATGAAACCTATGCGGTCACTGCCATTTTAGAAACAAATTTGGCCCTACAGGGCTCCCGTAGGAGCCCTGTATTACAAGTACTGCACCACGTGACCGCAGCAGACTGGACCAGGGAGCATCAGCGAGAGGGAGTGCCACGGAGGAAGGAGAAATCATCAAATGTAAGTAACATAAGAGGCTGGACATAGAGGGGCAGACAATGGAGGCTGGAAATAGGAGGCAGACAATGGAGGCTGGAAATAAGGGGCAGACAATGGAGGCTGGACATAAGGGGCAGACAATGGAGGTTGCACATAAGGGGCAGACATGGAGGCTGGACATAAGGGGCAGACATGGAGGTTGGACATAAGGGGCAGACATGGAGGTTGGACATAAGGGGCAGACATGGAGGGCCTGATTCAGAGATCCGCTGCCGATGGGATCTCGAATATACGCATCTAAGTGTCAGGTCGGAGCAGGTTACAACCCACTGCATAAACAGTCACTCCCCTTGCAAACAGCGTTGGATCTTAAAGTTAGACCACCATTGACTAACCCTAACTCTGCGCTGTCATTTGAGATCTTAAGTGAATTAGTTGCATTTATTTAAGATCCTAAGTGTCTGCTCGCGCCCACTTTCCCTCATCTCAATGCCTGCCCCCGCCCATATTTATGCAAATCCTTCGGGTCCTAGATTTACGCAGCACTTTGGATCTTAAGTGCTTGCGATCGATTCACAGGTCCGCGCTTACCGAATTTAGGATCCTAACCTCTACGTAGATGGCGTTGCACTATTACTACGCATGCGCAATGATGCAAATTTCTTAAGATACTAAATATACGCACCTAAATAGCGGTAAAATCGTATCTCTGAATCAGGCCCGGAGGCTGGACATAAGGGGCACACATGGAGGCTGGACATAAGGGGAACACACATGGAGGCTGGACATAAAGGGCAGAAAATGGAGACTGGACATAGAGGGGAAGACAATGGAGGCTGGAAATAGGAGGCAGATAACGGAGGCTGGAAATAAGGGGCAGACAATGGAGGCTGGACATAAGGGGTAGACAATGGAGGCTGCACATAAGGGGCAGACAATGGAGGCTGGACATAAGGGGCAGACATGGAGGCTGGACATAAGGGGCACATGGAGGCTGGACATAAGGGGCAGACATGGAGGTTGGACATAAGGGGCAGACATGGAGGCTGGACCTAAGGGGCACACATGGAGGCTGGACATAAGGGGCACACATGGAGGCTGGACACAAGGGGCACACAAGGAGGCTGGACATAAGGGCCACACATGGAGGCTGGACATAAGGAGCACACATGGAGTCTGACCATAAGGGGCACACATGGAGGCTAGACATAAGGGCCACACATGGAGGCTGACCATAAGGGGAACACATGGAGGCTAGACATAAGGGGCACACATGGAGGCTGGACATAAGGGCCACACATGGAGGCTGCACATAAGTTGCACACATGGAGGCTGACCATAAGGCGCACACATGGAGGCTGGACATAAGGGGCACACATGGAGGCTGAACATAAGGGGAACACACATGGAGGCTGGACATAAAGGGTAGACAATGGAGACTGGACATAAGGGGCAGACAATGGAGGCTGGACATTACAAGGGGCAGCCCTGGAGGCTGGACATTATAAGGGGCACACATGGAGGCTGGACAAATAATAAAGAGGCAGACATGGGGGCTGGACATTACAAGGGGCAGACATTGGGGCTGGACATTACAAGAGGCAGACATGGAGGCTGGACAAATAATATAGAGGCAGATATGGATGCTGGACATAATAAGGTGAAGACATGAAGGATGGACATAATAATAAGGGGCAGACATGGAGGTAGGACAAATAAAGGGGCAGACATGGAGGCTGGACATATAAATCCTGGACAAATAATAAGAGGCAAACATATGGATGGCAGGCCTAATAATAAGAGGCAGACATATGGATGGTTGATAAATAAAAGGGGCAGGCACTAGAACCGCTGGTCTGGGTGGTGCAAGACACACCCACTTTCCTAGACACACCCACTGGACCAGGCGGCAAAATTTTGTCCCTCTTTTGAATTCTCAAGTGTTGGGAGGTATGCTTTGCCCACTTTCAGTGTTACAGAGGTGAGGGCTGCATCATGTAGCGGGGTCATGCAGGCTCCAGTTCCCGATTTGCTCCTGGGTTCCTGGTGGTAGCTGAAACCCTGAAACTCTCCATATTCCTGGATCCTGATCAGGAAACTCTCATTGGGGAGCAGCCTGCGTGTGCTAGCAGCTGGATCTTTTCTTCCAAAGCTCACATTAGGGGTGAGTAAATTACTTTTTTGACCAAATAAAGCAGGCTAATTTTTAAGTTGATAATTTTGTATAGACCTCAATTTCTGTTATTTCCAAATGGCCCTTGGCAGAAAAAAGGTTCCCCATTCCTGGCCTAGAATATAGCTTTGGTTTCCTGGAGGTTTTTCATTGAACAATAGGTATCTGTCTGGTGCAAAGTGGGAGCTTAAGCTAAAAGCCTTTGTAAGGAGGAGAAAGGTCAGTGTGCTTCAGGAATCTAATTCTTGTGGTCAGCATTTTTCTGGGTCAGACTGTGATAGGACTAACTAGGGTGGGGTACTGCCAAATAAAATGTTGGCATTTGTGAATTTACCTTTTTTGGATCTATCTGTATAAAACTGCTGGAAAGGATTTAGACAAGAAAAGATTGCTTTACATAATTAAGGACAGTAGCAAAGATGGAAATTTCATATAGGTAGATCAACAGGTAGGTAGATCTCTGAAAGTGCTGGCCAGAGTATACTGTTAACTGCATTGTATTTTAATATTAGATCAGATCCAGGCCACACTCAAGGTCAGGAAATTATCACATATTATATGTGCATTGTTCAAATGCACATACAGGACAGGACGGTGGCTCAGTGAGTATCCTGGACTTGGCCTTATCTATGTGGAGTTTGTATGTTCTCCCCGTGTCTGCATGGGTTTCCTCCAGGTGCTCTGGTTTCTTTCCACATGCCAAAAACATGCTAGTAGGTTAATTGACACCTGACTAAAGTAACCCTAGTCTGTGTTTGTGTGTGTATGTATATGTTAGGAACCTTAGTATGTAGCTCCAAAAGGGCAGTGACTGATGTGAGTGTCTAATATTCTCTGTAAAGTGCTGCAGATTATTTGTGGCGCTACATAAATAAGTAATAATGATAATAATGCACTCTGACTTCCATTGCAGATCTGGATCCTCCTGATCCAGGTTCCTGTAATGAAAGTATGTCTGATTACAGTAATGGCTGGTTTCCGTTATTACGTCCTATCCAGACATCCGCACCGTCCCCATTTTAAGTGAGTACAGTGTGGAAATCTTAAGACAGGGTCTCTAGATTGTAAGTCTGTGTGTAGAATAGTCTTGGGAAGCATGATACACTTATTATGAAATTATTACAATGGACTGGATAGACTTCCTACAAGGTGTTGTTTTCGGAAAACGCCCCCTTTTAAAACACAGTGCATGCAATGCAATTTTTCAGGACAGATCTAGATTTCGTCCTGGTTAAAAATCTAACAACAGGGTAGTATGTGTCACAGAGCAATAAAGTCCTCTGTGGGAGGTATGCAAATAGCATAGCTTCAGCCATTACGTACTACACAGACTAATACACCATCCTTATTTTACGAAAATCTTAAAGTAGGGGTCACATGACAGAAACCCTTAAGAGAGGAGCGTGGCCACCCCTCGCCCGTATGGATTTCTGTATGCAGCGAGGATCTGGCGTTGGACCTCTACTGCTGTTGCATAAACTTAATGGTAGAATGGATCAGGAGCCACTGCACTGTTACTTTGGACCTGATTCACACTTAAGAAAGAATTTAGGAACATTCCTAAATATATGCATAGAGCAAATAAGTAAGAACGACTCACAGACCTTAAAGAACCACTCCCCTAACTTCTTAGGAGCTAAAAACATTATTTTCTCCACAGCCCTGATTCAGGATTTAAAATTAAGAGAGGAAAGTTACACCTAGGTAAAATCATGTTGTATTTAGGGGGAGTCAAGTTTCATCTGTTGCAAATAGCATTGTAGTTGAAAGGTGATATTTCCCAGCCCAAGTCTAAATAACAGTGTAAAATTGAAGCTGGTCAGTATCTCTGTGCAATGAGGGCCTATGGGGCTGATTCAGAGTAGCACTTACACCTTTTATTAGGTGCACATGTAGACCTGAGCAATACCATGTTGAATTGCAAGAGGCAATTTTAAATTGTAAAACAAGAATTATATTATAAGATTATATATAGAGTTGAAGTTTTTTTTAGCTCAATTCTATTTTAAAGAATAAACCAGGGTTGCCGACTTTTTAAGACTTTTAAGCCATTGATGCCTGCAAGGGGAGGGGCTTAATGATGCAATTTATGTAAATTGTCAATCACTATTGTGATCTATAGTGTTCTAGGGGGTGGGTGGGGCTTGATTACATAATCAAGTCCCGCCCATCCCTAGTAACTCTAGGGATTACAGTAGAGTTTATAAGGGGGTTGGGACTTGCGGGAAATTTGCCGGCTCTCCCAGGATACCGGGAGAACTGCCCAAATTTTGGAATAAACATAAACCCTGGAATAAACATAAAGCTAAGCAGTATTTGAGTTTGATATGTAAAAGTAAAGTGTTTTTTTGCCAAGACACCCCCCACGGATTAAAAGCTTACAAGACTGGACCTCCATCAGACCAGGTAAGGATGTTTTTATTTTTTTATGGGCATCTTATGGGCATTTTTTGGGGGATTTCATTTTTAGAGGGACACGTGCCGTTATTTAGTTAGCTATAAAGGGGCACTTGTGGCATTTTATTTTCTTTGTAAAGGGGCACCTGTGGCATTTTTTTATTTTTTATTTTTTTTAAAGGGGCACTTGTGGCATGTTTTTATTTTTAAAGGGGCACTTGTGGCATATGTTTTTATTTTTAAAGTGGCACTTGTGGCATATGTTTTTATTTAGAGAGTGGCACTTGTGGAATGATTTATTTTTTTATTTTGAAATTTGGGGGGCACGTGGAGGTTTTCAGTCCTTAGTGCAGCCCCTCATACATTTTCAGTCCGTAGTGCAGCCCCTCATATAGTTTCAGTCCTTAGTGTAGCCCCTCATATAGGTTTAGTCCTTAGTGCAGCCCCTCATATAGCTTATAGTTTCAGTCCTTAATGCAGCCCCCTCATATAGTTTCAGTCTTTAGTGCACCCCCATAATATCGTTTCAGTCCTTAGTGCACCCCCATAATATAGTTTTAGTCCTTAGTGCAGCCCCATCATAGTTTCAGTCCTTAGTGCACCCCCATAGTATAGTTTTAGTCCTTAGTGCAGCCACATCATAGTTTCAGTCCTTAGTGAACCCCATAATATAGTTTCAGTCCTTAGTGCACCCCCATAATAGGGTTTCAGTCCTTAGTGCGCTCCCATAATATAGTTTCAGTCCTTAGTGCACCCCATAATATAGTTTCAGTCCTTAGCGCACCCCCATAATATAGTTTCAGTACTTAGTGCACCCCCATAATATAGTTTTAGCCTTTAGTGCGCTCCCATAATATAGTTTCAGTCTTTAGTGCACCCCCATAATATAGTTTTAGTCCTTAGTGCATCCCCATAATATAGTTTTAGTCCTTAGTGCAGCCCCATCATAGTTTCAGTCCTTAGTGCAGCCCAGTTGCAGTTCACTTACCCTCTCCTCGCTCACCTCCGCGGCGCGCTCTCTGCATTGTAAGGTGGTGTGTGCGGTGAGTACAGATGCTGATGTGACCCCAAGGTCGCGGCGACATCTATATTCACCACACGCACCACCGCTGTGATGCCTGGCACCCGCTTTGACTCCTGGAAAAGGAGTCCAACAGGGAAAAAAAGCAGTGGAGTTTAGTAGGACTCATGCCCTAAGGATTCAATTGCGCCCACATCAGCTGGGCGCCATCAGAACCTGGGGCCGAGCCCTACAAAACCCATATAAGTTACGCCTCTGGAATCAGTGTATATGTTCACAGTTTGTCCCTCCGCATAGATACATGCTGAAGCTAGTGCTTTCAATTCAGCTTCCTGTGCTGACTGTGGAAACAGAAAAATATTAAAGTATATTTGCGAATATTCGCATATTAATCTGCAACAAGTGTTTCTGTGTCTGTGGTCACAGCATACCCTGTATGAGGCACACCATCAACATAGAATGTTATGTCTGTGGTAAGCTCAATCCTCATTAATTCAGAACAATCATGATCAAAATTTGAAAAAGTGTGTGTTTTTTCTTCCCTGCTTGTGTGTCCTCTTACTCTGTGTGTTCCCCAAAATCAGATTTCTTTTCCTTTATTCTTCCCTCTTTTGAACTCTTCGAAAGTAATGTAGCTGGTTTCAATACTGGACATTTCTGGATCGTTACATTAGAGGGTGTCAATAGAGCAACCTGTGATATCTGTATTACTAATGGGTGACCAAGTAAAATAGATGCTGGCTGTACTTTTCATTTCAGTAATGACACCATCATGTAAACAAAAGTGTCATAGGCTGTAATTTGATCCAGCCCGGGGCGGAGATTAATACCCCTTTCCCACCGGTGAAACAGTGAAAAACCCAGTATTTTCTTCCTGTTGTTATTCCGAGAAGAAATGCCGGGTCCAAAATAAAAGGACACTTTTAAGCGCCCAAAAACCCGGGAAATTCCCGGGTCTGTCCCTTTCACACCACCACTGAATTTCCCGTGTTTTAGTGGCTTTTAAGGTGCAGGGCATGCTGATGCTTGTAGTGCTAAAATCATCAGCATGTCCAAGGATGGCAGGGCATGCTAGCGCTTGGAGAACCACAAGTGCCAGCATGCCCTGTCATGCGTTACAACATAACACAAATGAATACCCCTCCTAGCTACTAAATAAAATATAGGGCCAGCCCCCTGCCATTAAAAAAAACTTAACATTTAATGCCCCCCTATAAATAATGATTACTTAACAGCCCAAATAATAAAAAAGAAATTACTGCTAATTATAAAATAAATGAATAAAAAAAATAGCATAAAAATAATGAATAAAAAGAAGCACTTACCATCTTGAATAGGATCCCATCTTCCAAGCTTTTAATTCGTGGGGGAGGTCTTTGAAAAATTAAAAACCCTATGGACCGACACAACTCATATCCTCATTTGGGTGTCCATGGTGAACAAACGTTATTTGGTTACCATGGAAACGGGATTTCACAGCCTGCTCAAGGGTATAAATACACCCCAATGGCAGCAGAGCTGTCATTAGCGTCGAGATGTCCCGCGGACATGAGTTGTGTCGGTCCATGGGGTTTTTTATTTTTCAAATGAGAACAGATATTATTTTATGCCTTCACAAAAACCCTTTCTCTGTTCATAAAACTCTTATCTGCACAGTGGGAGGGGGGGGGGGGGGGGGGGGACTGCTCTGGGTGTCATCTGCAAGATCTCTCACAGAAATTATTTTTAAAACTTAAACTTTCTCTGTTCCTAGCAGACGGCTAGTCATTTCATTCAAAATCTGAGATTCAATGTTCTCTGAAAACAACAACAAAACAAATACTTTTTCCTTAAAAAAAATACATATGTGTTACACTTATTTCTTTACCATATATGCAGAAGTCTTAGATCCTATCTGTTTCAACACTTTTCCAATCTGTGCACAACTCCTAGTATTTCTTATTGGACTAGGCACCCAAGTTCTAACTTTCTGAATCCCATCTTTTTCTACATGCTTGTTCAATACAAATCATCTCATCCGAAGGAATACACCTCCCACATTATCTATATTGTCACCACGGGCAATCTTAGCAACATTCTGAAATCTTTTCTTTTTCTACATACTAATGCCACAATTATACATCATCGCTTTCTTTTTCCAACAACAATATTTCTGCAGTTTCAAGACAAATTTCACAATATACGCAGACATTTCTTTCATCATCTGTTGTTTTACTTTTGGATCCAAAGTACTACGTACTGGACAACCATGCTTAATGAACAGTTTAGACATTCCCTTCATCATATCTGATTTCCTTTCCATTATAGTTACCCCATGTCAAATTACACTTTATGACAGGCAGAATAACAGAGTCAATTGCCCCATCATGTCTCTGCAGCCCTCAGTACTCCATCATGTCTCTGCAGCCCTCAGTATCTGCATAATGTTTCTGCAGCCCTCAGTATCCCCATCATGCCTCTGCAGCCCTCAGTATCCCCATTATGTCTCTGCAGCCCTCAGTAACCCCATCATGTCTCTGTAGCCCATCATTTTCCCCATAATGTCTCTGCAGCCCTACAGTTACCCCATCGTGTCTCTGCAGCCCTCAGTATCCCCATCATGTCTTTGCAGCCCTCAGTATCTCCATCATGTCTCTGCAGCCCTCAGTATCCACATCATGTTTCTGCAGCCCTCTGTATCTCCATCATGTCTCTGCAGCCCTCAGTATCCCCATCATGTCTCTGCAGCCCTCAGTATCCCCATCATTTCTCTGTAGCCCATCATTTTCCCCATCATGTCTCTGCAGCCCTACAATTTCCCCATCATGTCTCTGCAGCCCTCAGTATCCCCATCA
>WWET01004998.1:95968-108008 GCA_011038615.1 Limnodynastes dumerilii
AAATATTCGAAATAAAGACATAATCGAAATAGAGATATTTTTCGAAATATAAATATTCGAAATAAAGACATAATCGAAATAGAGATATTTTTCGAAATATAAATATTCGAAATAAAGACATAATCGAAATAGAGATATTTTTCGAAATATAAATCATTATAAAATAGAACAATTCGAAATATAAATCAGTATAAATTTAACAATTCGAAATAAACATAGTATAAATAGAGCAATAATCGAAATTAACAACATTCTAAAATAGAAATATTCGAAATAAAGACATAATCGAAATAGAGATAATCGAAATAAAGAAGCAATCGAAATTGACGTCATCGATCCGAAAAAATTCGAAATAGAAACATATTCGCAATTGGGATTATTCGAAATCGAGAATATTCGCTATAGAGCTATTTCGCAATTGAGAATATTCGCAATCGAGCGCATTCGAAATATATACTTTCGATATTTAGCGGTATGAATAGAAAATTTCGAAAATCGCGTTTTCTAACCGGGGACTGACTCCCGTATGATGGTGTCCTTCCTAACAACTGCCGTCAAGGATGAGGTGCAGATGAGCCAGCAGTCCAGCTCCCCGGAACCACGGAGGGGTGGCTATCGCCAGCGGGATCCACGTGAAGGCCCTGAGAAGAGGGATGACGTCAGGCCACAGACCAGCGCAGGCTTGTAGGCCGCAAGCACCGCCAGGCAGTTCCAAGGTGCTACAGGGCCACCGGAGGCACCAGGGCGCAGACCGCCCGATCCCCCGATGAGCAGGGGGGCCACAACAAGTCGGCAGGAGGGAGCCTTCACAAAGTCCGGAGGTCCGGTGACACGGCACCCGCCGTGAACGCGTGGGCGGCAGGCCGCGTCTCTATGGCCGCAGCTGCAGACGCCAGGGGACAGCGGAGCAGACGACCGGAGCACACCCTGAAGGGGCCAGATGTGGAAAGGCACCTCTCTGCGGAGCCCAGCAGTGTCCAGTGCCCCCAGATAGACAGCGGCAATCTCAGGGCCTAGGAGCCGAGGTGAGACACGTCCGTGCGGCTCGGCAGCCAGGCCACTCCCCCAGAGGATCCATGATTTGTTCCTAAATTACAGGGAACAAAGCAACAACAGCAGGTGAACAATGAGTAGATTGCTGAAGCAAAATGGTAAAGTGAAAAAAGTGAAGCCAGTAAGGACTTCAATTTTACACAGCTGCAGAGACATGTAATACTTATGGAAATATTTTAGAATATTTCTCTGTAGGTATTAGTCTTTGCGAGGTCAGAAAACATGTCCAGCAACATGTGATAAAACATTAGTCATCCTAGAATGCTGTCTGGTAATCTGAAGGGGACAATAATGAATGGTTAAGCCAATTCTCTATCTAGATTGTTGTGACAGTTGCTCAGGGTAAAAACCATGGACCGTATTCACAGAATCGTTTTAGCACGGAGTTCCGAGTGTATTTTTAGGATCGGATGAACTGCACATGCGTAGTAACATTATTTACGCTATTTACATTGAATTTACGCGCTGAAGTCAATTAGGCAAGTACTTGTGAATCGCATTTGGGGACATACGTGTGGAGGGGCGTGGTTTAATTCCATACATTCAAAGTTACGTGAGACTGCATTTAAATGGGCATTTGAGGGCACAGTTAGATAGATACGCATGTACGTACCTTAACATATGCTCATAACTACACACGTAGGTATAAGGGTGCTCTATGGTGGCATAAGTCACCGACAACATGGCTGTGTAAGGGGAGTGTCATAGGTGTTACCTTGCAGCGTGCGTGCGTATAATTGCGTACCTACAAAAAACAGATCTCTGAATCCAGTCTCATGTCACTGTTTTCACGTTACTCTTAACTTGGTTTATAGAGAATGTTTGCAAAATACCTCTGAGATTTGTGCACTTACTCATTACTTACTCATTACTTATTTGTGCACATATCGAGATATGCGATACTTACTTTCATCACACCTCTTGGTCTTGTGAATATTTTGTGTGTGTTTGAACAATAGCCACTAAGTAGCACCTTCTGGTATAATGAAAATAATGGCATATAATTTTCATAAGGGCTATTTTCCTTTTTTTTTTTTGTCTATAAGGTAAAGGTATACAAAATATTTGTCATATACAGGTGAAACTGGAAAAAATCTGAATATCATTCAAAAGTTCATTTATTTCAGTAATTCAACTTAAAAGGTGAAACTATTATATTATATAGACTTATTACATGCAAAGTGAGATATTTCAAGCCTTTATTTGTATTAATTTTTATGATTATGGCTTAGAACTTATGAAAACCCCAAAATCAAAATCTCACAAAATTAGAATAGAATGACAAGGTTCAATATTGTAGGCTCAAAGTGTCACACTCTAATCAGCAAATTATTCCAAAACACCTGCAAAGGGTTCCTGAGCCTTTAAATGGTCTCTCAGTCTGGATCAGTAGAATTCACAATCATGGGGAAGATGCTGACCTGACAGTTGTGCAGAAAACCATCATTGACACCCTCCACAAGGAGGGAAAGCCTCAAAAGGAAATAGCAAAAGTAGTTGAATGTTCTCAAAGAGCTAAATCAAAGCACATTAATAGAAAGTTAAGTGGAAGTGTAAAGTGTGGAAGAAAATGGTGCACAAGCAGCAAGGATGACCGCAACCTGGAGAGGATTGTCAGGAAAAGGCCATTCAAAAGCATGGGGGAGCTGCACAAGGAGTGGACTGAAGCTGGAGTTACCAAACACAGACGGATTTGTCAGGAAAAGGCCATTCAAAAGTGTGTGGGAGCTGCACAAGGAGTAGACTGAAGCTGGAGTCAGTGCATCAAGAGCCACCACACCCAGGCGGATCCTGTACATGGGCTTCAAATGTATGCCTCTTGTCAAGCCACTCCTGAACAACAAACAACGTCAGAAGCATCTTACCTGGGCTAAAGAAAGAAAGAACTGGGCTGTTGCTCAGTGGTCCAAAGTCCTCTTTTCTGATGAGAGCAAATTTTGCCATGCCGCATTGAAGCAGTAATTCGTACAAAAGGGGCCCAAACCAAGTACTGAGTACATGTGCATGATTATACTTTTCAGAGGGCTGACATTTCTGTATTTAAAAACCTTATTTTTTTTATATCATATAATATTCTAATTTTGTGAAATTTTGCTTTTGGGGTTCTCATAAGCTGTAAGCCATAATCATCAAAATGAATACAAAAAAAGGTTTGAAATATCTAACTTTGCATGTAATGAGTCTATATAATATATTAGTTTTACCTTTTAAGTTGAATTACTGAAATAAATGAACTTTTGAACAATATTCACATTTTTCGAGTTTCACCTGTAGGTAACAAGTGCTTGTACATTTGATATGCCCTAAGCCACCCATCTATCAAAGGGGTAAGTAGCAATGCCTTCTTGAAATTATGGTTGCCAATTAAGGATAAATAAGGAGCAGTCACAATGAAGTTTCTATTGGTCTACATATTACGTTCCATGTGACCCAGGCAGACATAATGGGCCAGATTTACTAAAATGCGGGTTTAGAAAAGTGGAGATGTTGCCCACTTTCCTGTTATATACTAAAGAATGTCAGCTGGAATCTGATTGGTTGCTATGGGCAACATCTCCACTTTTCCAAACCAGCAGTTTAGTAAATCTGGCACCATAAATGGATTATACTGTACTCATAGGCGTATCTATAATGGGTGCAGGGTGTTCAGTGCACACGGGCCCTTCAGAACAGGGGGCCTTGTGGCATTCATCCTGCACCGCATTACAGGGTTGGCGGGGGAAGGGGGGCCCATTCGACATCTATATCTTCCCTCCAAGATCTCATGGAAGGAAGAAATAGATGCCGAAATAGTCCCCCTTACCCTGCTGTGGGACTGTCCCGATTTGCAGGCCGAAAAGGGGACGGGGCTTAAATAATCCCATATGGTCTCACCTCTTTTGAGGTCCATGAATCGGGGCAGTCCTGTCTCAGGTTAAGGTGGGGGCCCATGTACAAATCCTGCACACGTGCCCCCTCACTTATTAAAACTCTGACAGTACTTCTCATGTAGGGTCTCAGTGATCTGTTACTGTGTTGGTATGGGTGACAGTACGATGTAACCAATCACTTAATATTATGAGAATACTGGCCTGACTGTTGGGAAAAAATTGTTATATAACTTTGCTGCAGTCTAAATTGACTTATCCACGAGGGAGAATTTTCTCATTTTCATATACAGTCTGGAGGTTAATCAGCATAATGTACAGGTTTTCTCTAGCCTAGCTCACAGGTTCAATTAACCTAACTAAGCATGCACATCATTATAAATTGTCAATATCTATAACTTGCATACTTTGTATACGATCCTTTATGCATAACATTAATAATACAACATGATAAGCTACACTACAAGTCTAAACATAACAACAATATAACATTCTAACGCTAATCGGTAGATTACAGCTGATTAGAATATCCTGTGAATAAAACATATATTTAGTGACTTAAAGCACATTTCATTTATTAATCATACATTGCACCCACATGGAAATATGAATGAAAACCTATTTATTATTGAGTAGAATCATAAGGTGAAGAAGCCTGTGAATGCCTGTGAATGCACGCTATTGCGTGTGACCGTGTGCAAGTGCATGCATGTTCACAACACACAGATTATATGGTAAGCTTACCAAATAAAATAAAAACAGATGGTAATGGAACTGCTATTACAAGAACAGGCTAACAAATTCACTGCAGTTGTACAGGAACTGAAAACTCAAATAGCACAAACAGCTACACAGGTCCAACTCAATGAAGCTCGGAGAGGTCTTCCAAGATGTGTCTCTACTCAAACAAAAAATGGAACAAGCACAAAAATATACGAATCAGCTTTGGAACAGAGTAGACGACCTAGAGAACAGGTCCTGTCAGAATTATCTTCGCCTTATCGGTCTACCGGAATTAGTCAAATGCCCTCTTCAAGTTTGTATCTCAAACACTACCAACCATTCTCAAAATCTCAGAAGAAGCAGGTCCATTCTATATTGAAAGGGTTCACTGGACTAGGCCCTACTAGATGTAACTTGAAAGAAAGGCCACGTGCAGTTATTTTCCGGTATCTCAATTACGCCCAGAAAATCGAGATCTGGACAGCATAAATAAAAGCTAATTCGCTACGATGGGTGGGACTCTCAACTTCACCTCTTTCAGAATTTCTCGGCAGAGGTTTCCAAAGCCAGGAAGGAATTCTCCCCTATTTGCTCATCCTTATTTCACAAGGGTAGAAATTTTGACTTGATGTTTTCAGCTAGACTACGTCTCTACTATGCTGATGGGTTTAAAGATTTCTCCATGGCGGATGATGCTCGTGCTTTCCTGATGGAGGAGGAAGAAGAAGTTATGTCAGCAGACGCTTCAATTCAAGACAACTTCTCAACCTATTTTTGATAAGTTACTTTGCTAAGGTTTAGCTCTTTATATTATTAGTGTTACGAATACCTGCTGTCCGATACAAGGTACACAGAAGTCCAAATAGAAATTAAGTGGTTTATTGAAGAAACTGATAACAGAGTCCAGGATATCAACAGATGGGTAATAAGGAAATGTCCAACAAGGTAAGCTGTGTAGAGGCAGTGGTATGAATGGCACTAAACAAATGTCCGGCAAGGTAAACTGCAGAAAGGCTGTGGCTTGAGTAGCAATGAACAAATAAACAGGTACTTCTGGAATCAGTGGTGCAACACAATACAGGTAGACAATACAGATAGCAGGAGACCAGATGAAGTATAGCTGGGATCGGTGGTGCAACAATGACAGAAATACAGTTCAGGTTACCAGGATTGCAGGATATAAATACAGGTATTGCTGGAATCAGTTGTGCAGCGATGATATGGAGACTTCACATTTGCAGGATTGTAGCAGACCAGATGAAGATATGGCTGGGATCAGAGATGTAACAATGAAATGCAGATAGTTCAGGTTACTGGGATTGCAGGAGATAGATACAGGTATTGCCAGGATCAGTGGTGTAATGATGACAGGAAGATGATTCAGATAAGCAAGATAGCAGAACCAAAACACAATCCGACAGCAGGCACGAGCAGGATACTAAGAAGTTCAGAAGCTTGACACAAGCCGGAGACAGGAAGCTATGACCCACACCTGTGCACTGAATCAAGGGGAATATAAATCCAGTCCACAGGTGAGGGATAACGAGATATAATGAGGACTCCACACAAGAACACACTAGCAGCCACTAGTGGCAAGAACAATAAATGTCCAAATATGCACAGGTCTGCCCCCATGGGCAGACCAAGGTAATGCAGTCCAGGTGTAACAGTCTGCCCCCATGGGCAGACCAAGGTAATGCAGTCCAGGTGTAACAATTAGCTTATGTTGCTTATGTTGTAGAGTTAACTTTTTGAATCCTATATCTTCTTAAGTTGCTGTTCGCTTAGGACATAAAGATGTCCATTAGTTCTTAGCACTTTATTATGACTTGTGCTTTCTCTAGATCTTTATTTAATTATTTGGGTAATCATTTTAGAACATGGCTAACTTAAAGGTCTGCTCGTGGAATATTGGTGGTATTAATTCTCCTATAAAGAGAACGAAAATGTTTACTTATTTAAATAAAGTGCAGGCATATATCATTTTACTCCAGGAGAGCCACTTAATTGACGCAAAGTTGAACACCCATAAATTCTAAGTTTTAGGCCACTCTTCTTTTCCTCTAAGGCAAGAGGAGTGGTAGAAAGGCAATCCCCTCTGTCATGCATTCATGTCTTATTCATCGGGAAGATTTGTGATAATAGATGTGTCCCTATATTCTACTAGGTATAAAATATGTAACATTTATGCCCCTAATTCTAAGAGCAAAGTTTTTTCAATCAGTTTTCTCTAAACTATACTAATACTCCGACACCATTATTATCCTGGGGTGTGATTTTAATCAAGTTGTTTAATTATATTTAGACAAGCAAAACTCTAAATCAGATAAAATACCTCTCTCTAGAGTAGGGACATGTTACCTCACTCAAAAGCTTCATCTTCTAGATATTTGGCAAATTATCCACCCCTTGGATAGGTAGTTCACATGATTATTAGCTGCACATGGGTTTTATCCAGGATTGATTATTTGTTGGTAACAGCCTTAAATCTTTAGAGCAGAAATTGAAGCTACCTTGTCAGATCATGCACTAATTTGGTTTGAAATTGCCCAAAATTCAGTCAGTGGAAACCGGTGTCCATGGATGTTCCCCTTGTATTTAGTCAACTCCCCCAAATTTAGAGATATGTTAAAAGCTGCCTGGCATAAGTTTAAATATAATAATAAAGAACATACTAATGACCCAAATCTATTTTCGCAATACGCTAAATCGGTATTAAGGGAAGTAAAAATTTCCTATAAAAAGTAAGCATAAATCTACTATGTTCACCTATGTAAAATCCCAGGAAGAACTCACAGAGGCCTTTCAGACCTACAAATTAACCCTGACTCCACAAAATAAATTAGCATTTTTAGATAAAAAAGCCGAGTTTGATAATGTGGTTGCATGCATAGGGGATAAATATATCCATAACAAAAATTATCGGTTCCACAAGCTCGGCAATAGGGCGGGAAAAACTTCTTTCTAACTTATTGAAGGGAGAAAGGACTTTCAGTTTTATCTCCTCTTTAAAGGGGGAGGATGTCCGGTGGGAGACATATGGTGACCGTATGCTAAACATTTTGAAAGCATTCTATGTAGATCTATATAGTCAAGGCCCCATAGATAAAGCTAAGAAAGATAGCTTCTGGAGTACTGTTTCCCTTCCATGTCTCTCTGCAGATCAAGCAGCTGCACTTATAACTCCTATCTCATCTGAAGAAATCGCTAGTGGCATCAAATCCTGAAAACCTGATGGTTTCAGCAGCAAATTTTACAAAATATTAGCTGAAGAGATTAGTAGCACACTGCAAGATACATTTAACTCAATTATAACTAATCAATCTTCCCTCCTCTACTTTAACTCAGTGATTGTTAAAGTCTTCCCTAAGCCAGGGAGGGATCCTGAACATCCGGGTTCCTAGAGACCCATATCTCTATTGAACGTCAATTACAAACTTTTTACTAAAATTCTGCCAGAACGGGTCAAAATTATATTGCCGTCGGTTAGCAATAGAAATTGCAGAAATGGCATTTGATCTTGTGACATGGGATCACCTTTTTGAATCTTTGAAACGCTTTGGCTTCCCAGAGGACTTCACCACCCTTCTCCAAACCCTTTACCACAATCCATACACACAAATTGCTGGTAACAGTGTTTTGTCTTCTCAATTTCAGATTCAGTGGGGCACTCGGCAGGGGTGTCCCCTCTCTCCATTGCTATGGGGATTGCAGCTATTAGTGACGTGTTTGACCCCGGAGGTCTAATGCTTAGTTTTCATGACCTACAGAGGAAGTTTCAACTTCTAAACAGGCAATTTTTTATGTACCTCCAAGTTAGGCATTATATGCAATCTTTGAGCATTATGGTTAACTCCAAAAAGAAGAAAAGTAATATAGACACCCTTATGTCTTTTCTTAAAAATAACACATTTAAAAATAGATATGTCTATGCGGATCTGGTACTCCCATCCTTTGTTGCAATGTGGGCGGGTCTGATTTATAGTTGGGGAAAAATATTCCTGAGATACAAAATTTGGATGTCCTAACCAAACACTATTCGATCACACTGAAACATGTAATGTCAGCTATGTTAAAAGAGGTTCATATTAAAACTCTTCATAGAGTTTATATATCCCTGAGCCAGAGAAAGCATATGACACCAGGAGCATCAAGCTCTTGTCTTAAGTGTAAATCATTGAATGCAGATTTTTTTCATTGTATATGGGAGTGTGGGAGGATCAGAACCTTCTGGAATAAAATTATGTTTTATATTAACTCTATATTAGGCTCATGTCTTCAGAAGCAACCTCTCCCCATGTTCTGTGCAAACTTTGAAGCCTGGTTGCAAACCAGTGAGGAACAAATTGCACATGTTGCTGAGTTGGGGAACCATGGATGGAGGGGCATGGAGGACAATACCTGATCTTTCAAGTTGAACATTACCTTTCTGTATGTTCAAAATCCTTTTTCAATATGTTTGAAGTTACTGTGGTAATAATTAATGACTTGGTGAAATGGGGGAAAGGACGGTGTAATTGGCCATAGGCTGTTCTGAGAGGTGGTGGGATGGATGCTTGAGCTCTGGGCTTAGTTAGCTTAGTTAGCAGGTTGTTTTGCCTAAGAGTAAATCTACACAGCATGTGTTTTATGCTATGCAACTTCTTGTTTAAGTACAAAAAAAAAAGTGTGTGTGATAAGACATTCCTTGAAATGTATTCATTGTCAAATTTTTGTGTTAAATCAGGCCTCCATCCCAAACGATAAATAAATGATTGATGTAACAGCCATAGAACACCATATTTGCTTTACATGGATCCCTCTATCCCACCCCATTGTATTGTTCCATGAAATAAACTATATACAAATTTGCAAAGCTGGCTACGAATCTGGTGCCTACTGTGCTTTCCTTTACAACTACAAAATCAGCACTGATCTATCAGTTACCTTATATCTGTTAGATGCCGCCGAACGGCATACTCACCGCCTGCTTCCCCGCTCACCGGCGCCATCTTTCGTCCCCGGCGTCCTCCTCCTCAGCATGCCGTCACTCCCACGTGACGGCATGCAAATTAGCCATGTGGAGAGCGCTCTCCTGTGTACAGCCGTTGCCAGGCAACGGCCAATTGTGTCAGGGAAGCTGCTGGCCAATCAGGGCACAGCAGCCTCTTCTTACGACCAGAAAGCCCCTTCGTCCACGCTGGTTATAGATTCTGTTTTCAGCTCTGTGCCTGCTACTCTCCATTTCTCTCTTGCCTTGTGCTATTCCTTTTGATTCTTGAGTGCCCCATTGTTATTCCTGCCCAGTACCTTTTGCCTTGCCCTCAGTGTTCCATATTCCCTTTCTCCCACCTTACTGTTCAGTCCTTCCTTGTTTTTACCTTTGCCTCTCCCGTGTGCCTGTGTCTGTTAACCCCTTCGGGGGTTTCCGCTGTTTGGCTGAGTGTCCCAGTAAGTCCAGTGTGTCTTGTTAGTCCCGTCGCCCCCTTCTGTCTTTTGTCATTGTTAAGTGGTTTCCGTTGTTCGTTACAGGCCAGGCACTACTGGCCTGTCTCTCCCCTTTTCTTCCTTCTGTTCCTTTGTCTCTTCTCCCGGGTGTTGCCACTGAGGCCGCGACCTGCGGGTAAACCGGCAGCGCCAGACTATCCTCACCTTCAGAGGCTCTAGTGAAGAACACGGTCCTGCTAGACTCCGCGCCTCGGTCTGCTGCATCCGCCACGCTCCCAAGATCTTCCAGGTGGGTTCACCTGCATCACGTGGTACCATCCACAAGCACCTCTGAACTCTATTCAGCTCTCCGGTACCTGCTCCTGCTCCCCCCTGACTACCGGTATCGTAACAATATCCTTAAACATACTTCCACTGATCAACATGGTTGTGAAAATCATCTGTTTTTCTTTTGAAAATCTGCTTTATTGTGAGAGTAAGACATAACAGAAATATCAGACACATCTCAACAACAGGCTAAGCCTGATAAAAATTACAATAAATTGACGGTCCTAGTGAACTCAAGGCAGCCGTGAGTTCACTAGGACCATCAATTTATTGTAATTTTTTATTGGATTCCTAGGCATCTATTGCACAGTGATCTGAGCAAGTAAGATGGATCTCAGCTTCTGGTACAAAGTGTTTAAAGGTTACACTCTAAGGTTACAGAAAAAAATATTATTGCTATCTATTGGTTTCCAGTAAATCATAATATAATGTCATATTGGGCCAGATCCTGAGTTCAGTACAAAAGCGTAGTTACGCTAACTGCTTGCGTAATTCCGACTTTTTGTGTGTACTGCGCCTACACGTGGCAGATGTTAGGCATCGTAACTCTGATCGTACATACCTTCCTCGTAACAAAGGGGTGAGTCATCCATACGACAGCCGGAACTACGCATTGTAGGCGGAGGGAGGCATTTCAGTTGTACAGTACAGTACGTGTGTCAATCCATTACGTGCGACCGTACTTATGCAAGGAAAAGTTAAGGTAGGGTTTGGTACTCGTAAACCAAGTAAATTACGTTCGACCAAGTGGAGTGCCCAGGGGAGTAATACTTACGAACGCATAAACACGCTACGAGATCGTAATTAAAGTGCACTTAAGTCTGGGTCTGGCCCACTGTTAGTAATGGAAGATCGATTTCAGGAATTTTCATTACATTTCCAACATTTAACATTATAACAATAGCATTACCAAAAGTGTTGAATCAAAATCTACACAATTGGGTAAATAAATTACTTATTGCATGCTGGCAATTTATGCTTTAATGATTTCCTTCATATTGTAATCCAGGCAAATATTCCTGCTCTTTTCATGTTATGTTGATGAGAAAAGATTACTATAACAATTTTGCTTTCTTAAAATAATTTTACCGGATACTTGTACTAATTGTTTCTCAAAATTAAGTAGTTAACCCAGGCATGAATTTATTGCAAGATTTTTTTCGTTTGTTCATCTTACAATCCTAGTCAACAGTGGAGGGGAGTGTGTTTATGCAGACCTGTGCACACATATTTTTTTTTACTACAGGTATGGACATGGTAAATTTATTTTATATTCTATGCAAATGTTAAATGTGATACTAATTTTTATGTTTAGTATCTTACAGTAACAACAGTAAGCATCAAGTTGAAATCTGTGTCATCATCATAGGCGTTGGTGACATCTTAATACAAGTAAAAATGGAATAGGTATAAGCGCACAAGTGTTAATGTCACAATGTAATAATGCTTCTTATTGTCTATATATATAGTCTCTCAAATACAGTATTGTTCAGGGGTGTTCCTCTCTTTTAAAATGTTCCTTAGATGACCCCTAGATCATCCAAAAGAAGGGTACCTCCTTAATTGTCCTCTTTTCTTAAGGGATTCCAAGTCATAAAGATTGAATCCTTGTCAGGATCACTCCCAAATCTTCCTCTATGCGT
>WWET01004999.1:5555-15945 GCA_011038615.1 Limnodynastes dumerilii
AAACATATTTCCTCTGTATTTAGTTATCATCCAAATAAGGTATCACACCCATCACCATATCAACATTTTCTTGCGGAGTTCCAAAATAGGAGACAGAACCCTCCTTCTGCGGAGATATCTCCACAGAGCTTTCAGAACTTTGGTAAGCAGGAGAACTTCCCACTGGACTAGCAAGACTTTGAGCAGTCTTCATTACCACCACCTCCTCATGTATTACAGGATCTGTTGCATCAAGCTCAATCCTAGGCTTTTTCCTACTTGATTCCTCCTGTGCTTCTTCCCGAGGAGACATTTTATTCACTTTAACATCTGTGATATCTTGCTCCTCACTCTCCTCTTCAGAGTCCTGGTCAGATATCTCATCTGACCTGCCATCAGCATTCTCTTCCTGGCTTATGATAGAAGTTACATTGGCTGTGCCTGTCACAGTCTTATCTTCCTCAGCCATAACAAATAAAACAGATAAGTTTTCTTCATATGCTTTATCACCAATAGCTTTTACTGGTGGCAACACTTTGTCAGGCGCAGTATCCGGCACGCTTTCTTTTTGAGGTACATTGACAATCACAGTACCTCTAGATACTTCATCTCTGTACACTTCACGGTGTCCCTTTTTTCACTTTCTATCCAGCATTTTGCACCATCCTCCTGTCTCTGTTGTATAAAAACAGGGCAGATCTTAAAGTTATGTCCACTCTGGCCACATGAATCACATTCTCTGGGGTCAGGGCACCAGTTGGTTTTGTGCCGCTGCCTACCACAATTTTTACATGTCTTTTCCTTTGCAATTCTCAGTACGATGACCAATCTGAAACATTTCCGACAGAAATCTGTCATCTCAAAGTAAAACAAATAACAACGGCTCCTGCCAATGGAGAAATTTGCAGGAGGATGCATAGTTCCTCCATGACTACCTGCGTCCAGTTTTAGCTTTACCCAAAATTTTATTTTTCCATTAAAGATCTTAAACTTATTTAGCAGCTTACTCCCAAATTTGACTTGGCTACAATATCTCTTGAGAAAAGACTCAATTAAGCATATCTCCAAGTAGGGATTAAAGGAGTCAACTGTAATAGGTATCTCCTGCCCCTTAAAAAGGGCTGAAACATGAATCCTTTCCAGAATTGTGTCCTCCTCTTTTGATGACAAAAAATGAAAAACACGCTGACAGATCTTCCCATCCTGAAATGTAACGTCATATACTCCTTGTCTCGGAAAGTCTTTCTTCCAAGATCAACTTTTGCAAATTCTTCCAGGATTTTCATAACAATAAAGTCCAGATCAACGGCATACTTCCTCCAGTCTCCAAAACGAAGCAAATTCCTTAATGCAGCCATATTCTTCCACGAAAAAAGTCCACACGATATCCAAAAGCAAAACCACAACATTTGCATAGACTCCTCCCCTACCCGATGGCTGGCTTGCTCGCACGCAAGCTTCCCTCCCTCCTAGCCGCCCCTCTCCGTCTGTCACGTTTAACTCTGTAGGCTGCAGGCAATCTAATCCGACTAATCAAATCGGCCTGATTGCTTTTCACCTTGCACAGAGATAAATACAAAAGCAGCCCAGGTATTGTGTCTGAAGGGGTCAAACGGCCTGCGATGATGTCACAAGGCCAGCAGACATCGGCCGGAGTTAGACAAAGGGACACCATAGCAACTGTGATGATGTCACAATCAATGTAGCTCTAACAACAGTCAGAAGCCCAGCAGAGGGAGCCACTTTGTCATTCATTCTTTCATGGCACAGCACACGCACGCGCACACACACACACACACATACAGGAATGACAGCAGGAGGAAAACATTTCGCATTTAGCTTCACACAGGTTGACCGAGCCAAAGTACATTGTCGCATCGCTTCAAACCTGTGTAAGTATGTACCATCATTTTTTTGCCAAAATTACATAGCTTTTTTGTGCACATTTATAAACACAAGGTGACTGACCGACATGCACACACAAAATAAGAAATAAGACAGGAGACTGAAATGTGTTGTGGAGACTGAAATCTGTTCGTATCAGCTGTATGCATTTGGTGCGTTTATTAGTGCAATAAGCAAAAGGTGTGAGCAATTGAGCTACCAGGATAAGGTGCTGATTGTTGCACACAGGTGGAGGAGTGGGATTGATTAGGAAAACAGACAGGCATCATCTGTACTGATTTCAGAGAAACGTTGCAATTCTGATTTTTAAACAAAGTTAGGAGGGGTGCACCGTTCCTGGAGGTACTGCAATACCAGGTCAATGTGTGGAGTGGACAGAGCAAGCTCTTCTTCCATCTCCCCGTTCCAAAAATCCATTTAATATATGTTTCCCAGATAGGGGACATATCAAATATTAAACTGATAAGAACACATTTTTTTTAATTGAAAAAGTAACTTTATTGTATATAAAGATACCAAAAACATACATGCATTCATACAAACGAGTGTACTGCATCGCATTGCAGCCAAAACACAATACACCGTAATACATCATCAAACATACTTTTTAGTGCAATATAAGACATACAATATAAGACTTGACATCCTGCACTATGTATGAAATACTGCACTAACCATGCATCACTTAAATCAAACAAAACATTTCAAAAAGCAGTGGGTGTGAGGGGAAGGTAGGTGAGGGGGGTTGGAATCACAGGCCTGAAGCTTTATTGAAGGACAGACACATAAAAATGGAGGGTGCATAAATTAAGGCAAGACATTCCAATAATACAACAGAACAATGTAAGAGGGGAGTGGGTTGGAGGGGAAGTTACAAGCCCAGCGCTTTATTGAATAGCAGACACATAGGGGAGAAGGGGAAGAAGGAGACAAAATTAATCATCATCTTCCTCAGGACTGTCTCTGATGTTATTGTCTCTGAGAAGGCTGTGGATCAGCCTGCAACAGTCCTGGATAGACATCTTCTCCCTTCTTAAGATGAGGCGGTTCCTGCCAAACCAAATAGCGTCCTTAAAACAGTTCATAAGGCGCCAAGCTTCCTGGATAGCCCTAATGGTGTGTGTCCCAGGAAAGAGTCCATGAAAAACTGAGTCGTAGTTCAGGCAAGACCTGGGCACACTGACACTGAGTTCATGTTCCAAGGCATCCAACAGTGCCTGTGCGAATGGAAAGTCCCAAAAGATATGCTGAGCTGTTTCCCTGCTGACAATACAGAGGGGGCAGTGAACATATCTGCACAGGTTTCGGGAGTGCATGAATGTCCTGAGAGGCAAGCCCCCCTGGATGGCCATCCATGCCAAGTCCTTGTGCTTGTTTGTTAGCCTCTTGGAGGCAACATTCTCCCAGACATGTTTGGCCGTAGCTGAAGGGAGCTCTGGAACAGACTCCATGGTGTCTTTGGCTCTGATGAGCTTGTGGATAGTTTTTGGCTTCCACAAGTCTGGTTTCACTCCCTCCAGATGGTGATCCTTTACAAATGTTCCCACATCAAGGTAGAACCAGGGTGTAGTCCAGTTGTAAGGGAAGGAGCTGTCCCACTTGTCCCATCCCAGGCCCCTCCAAAGGGGCAGGAGAAAGAAGCGGGACATGGAGTTTCCAGCAGAGCAGACATTCTTCTTTATCAGAGTTCTGTGGATGCAGTTGCAGGCAAAGAAGGCTCACAGCATGGTGGGGATATCTGGTATCCCTTTCCTGCCTTTGAGGGGCTCCTTGTACAGCACCGACCGCTTCACTCTGTCCATTTTCGAGCCCCAGATGAAGTGGAAGACTGTTCTTGTGATGGTCTTGCAGACCGCAGCAAGAGGAGGCCAAGCTTGGGCCGTGTACTGCAGAATGGGAAGGATCTCGTTGTGCAGCACCAGTGCTTTCCCTTCGATGGTGAGGTCTCTGAGGCTCCACAATCCAAGTTTCTGTTGAACTTTCGCCAGTCTTTCCTCCCAACACTTCAGGGCCGCATCATCTCCACCAAACCAGACTCCCAAGATCTTGATAAAGTCTGACTTGATTGTGAAGGGGGATGCAGCGGGGGATGACAGATGCCACTGTCCAAAGAGCATCGCCTCTGACTTCCCGCAGTTGACTTTAGCCCCTGAAGCTCGACCAAAGTTGTCGCAGGTCTGGACGAGTGCCCCCACTGAGCGTTGGTCAGCGCAGAAGACGGTGACATCGTCCATGTAGAGCGGACACTTGGCTTCTTGTCGGTCAGGACCCGGTGTGGTGATCCCTCTGATCTCTGGATTCTGTCTGATGCACATAGCAAAGAGCTCTATACAAGAAACAAAAAGGAGAGGTGAAAGAGGGCAGCCTTGTCTGACCCCAGACAGAATTGGGAAGGGGTCAGTCTTCCAGCCGTTCACCAGCACTGAGCTGTAAATATCAAGGTACATCAGGTTAACATACGAACAAAACATTTCCCCAAAACCAAATCTATGCAGTACCCTACACATGAACTCATGAGAGACACGGTCAAACGCCTTCTCCTGGTCAAGACTGACCAGAGCTGCGCGCACGCTATGGTCGCGGATGGAATGGACCGTGTCCCTGAGCAGAGCAAGGCTGTCTGCAATCCTGCGGCCAGGAATGCCGCAAGTCTGATCTGGGTGAGCTATCTGTCCGATGACAGCCTTCAGCCGGTTGGCTAGCACCTTGGTGAGGATCTTGTAGTCCACGTTCAGGAGAAAGATGGGATGCCAATTTTTAAAATCCCATCTCTCTCCCTTGCACTTATACAGGATCATGATCATTCCCTCCCGCAAGGTAGGAGGCATTCTGCCCTCCACCACTATCTCCTCATACAGCTCCAGCAGATGGATTCTTCCTCAAAGTGCCCTTTCAGGCCACCCTTGGTTTCCTCCAGATCATCTTTCACATCCCAGCCGCAGCTTTGGAGATCTAACAGGGGCTGCAGTTGTCTTTGCAGCCTCCTGAAATTTCTCTTCTTCTCACATGCCTGTTGTCTGCCTTTGGCCTGAAAGAAACTGTAAAATTTAGCCTTTACATATTCCCACCAGTTCATCATACAATCAAAATAACATTTGTCTTTCTACCATGTGATGCAGGCGTTCCTTAGCTCATCCAGTACATCCTCCCTTTCCAGCAGAGCACAATTCAACTTCCAGGAGCATTGGCCTAGAGGAAAACCACGGCCCAGAACCTTCTGAAATAGAATGGCCCTGTGGTCTGAGAAGAAACATGGAATCATTGCATGCCTATCCTGCTTCACTGCCCTGGAGGTAAACGCAAAGTCAATCCGGGAACATACAGAGCCATCAGGGCGGCTCCAAGTAAAATTTACAGAGCCTGCCCCTCATGGAACCCACATAGTCCTGCAAGGATGCTTCCGTTACCATCTCCCTGAGCAGCCTAGAGGTGACATCTAGCTTAGCAGTGCTGTTGCCCCTTTTCAATGGGGCAGTTAAAGTCTCCTGTCATCACTACCGCCCTAGTGGTTGCGAGTTGGGCCCGCAGGGTTTAGAACAGCTCCAAACGCTCCTTCTTACCAGGGGGTGCATACACACAGATTAGCCTGATAGGCTCACCCGCCCAGGAGCCATCTATGGTAAGTAATCTGCCGCAGACAAACTCCTGAACGGAATCTAGTGTGAAGAGGCCTCCCCTAATGTTGACTTACACTCACCCTCCCCAGACCAGTAGGAAGGCCCATGAGACCACTGCCTACCCAGATGCCCGTAGGACACTGAAAAGGGCAAAGAACATTCCTGCAGCATGTAAACATCACATTTCTGACTGTCTAAAAAGGTAAACACAGACTGTCGTCTAATCTTATCCTTAATTCTTCTCACATTAATGGTAAAAAGGGAAAAAGATGGCATTAGTTGGAAGAAAAGGTTAGGTTAGCACATATGATACATTAGTTACCAATCCTGTCAGGTGGGTCTTTCTTAGCTAGCGTGTCAGCTGCGAAAAGACCAAGCTCCTGTTGCAGTTCTGCCAAGTTGTCGAGAGGTGGTGCGTTGATGAGTGGTAGACTGAGGAATTTATCCTCCTCCTCTGCTTCTGAATTGTCTTCAGCCAACATCCCATCAAATATCTCACTCAGAAGTTCCTCCCGTGTGAGGTCATCCTCAGTGAGCTCAACAGTGGGTTTTTTGGAGGATTCAGTGTCGGCAGATGGGCTGTCGAGTCCTTTCCTCTTCCTACTCACATCACCTGCAGCGGAAACAAGAGGAGGATAATGCTCCAGGGTAAGGGGGGGTGCTGCAGCAGCTGGGGTAGCTGGGGAAGTGGTTCGTGCTGCTGCAGGGGGAGGGGACTGGGGATGAGGGCAAGTGGAGGGGTTGAGACAGCAGAGAGGGCGGGAAGTGCTGTCCCAATGGGAGATGGGATGGGAGGTTACCCTTCTGTTTTTTTCGGCTTGGCCTTCTGTTTTTTTCGGCTTGGCCTTCTGCTTCTTCTGGGTTGGCTTGGGCTGCAGGGCAGGGGTTGGACCATCTCCCGATGGTCTTTTTCCAGCTGCTGCAGCATAGGTTCTGGCCCTCTGGGGGCAGTCCTTGTAGATGTGCTCAGCCGAGCCACAGAGGTTGCAGGAAGTTCTTTTCAGGCAGTCTTTGGTCTTGTGGCCTGTCACTCTGCAATTCCTGCACGCTGAGACTTTGCAGGTCTTCCATACGTGATCAGCTTCCCCGCTGTTCCTGCAGGTCCTAGGCTGATCAGGGTAGTGGAGGAGTCCAGCAGAGCCGCCCAGGGAAAAGCTTTGTGGCAGGTGTTGGAGGCCGTCAGGGGTGTCGGGAATCATCCTCAGCCTGACATGATGGCCCACTTGCCGTGCCATCCAAGATCTTGGTGGGATCCTTGATCACGGAGCAGAACCGACTCAGAAAGGTAGCAATATTCTTGTCTGGTGTATGGGGATTCCTCATGGAGATCAGCACTCTTCTTTCTTCCCTCTGGATAAGACAGTTGCCAATGAAGCGGGAAAAAGGAGAGTCTGGTCTCGCAGACTTCACCGCCTCCCAGTATCTTTTACAGATCGCAATGGAGGCGAAGGTGACATAGAAGAAGCCCTTGATGTAGCTCTGAATGCTGAGGGTTTCATCCTTGGAAAATGTTCAAGGACCATCTTCTTCCCAAATAACTCCGTATCGAGGTCTGGGATCTTCCCATCCACTTCCTTGAGCTTCAGTATGACAGTCTTACAGCGCTTCTAAAAAGAAATTAAATAAAAAATTAAAAAACTGAGCTCAAGGTTTGGGGAGATAAATCTTCAACTCCACATCTGTATAATGGCTTCAATAAGATGGGAAAACGGCACTTAGAATGTTGTAAACAGATATTTTAATAAATTCAATAGTAAGCAATATAAAAATTCTCATTTAAAAACACAAACACACTCTGTTTAATAGTAGGATTCCACTAAAGCAAATCATGCCTCGCTAGAGAGTTAGCTGGCAGCACTGGATACCTTGTAGTGTATTAGGAGAAATCTTGGTCGCAGTTCTTTTAAGTTGGGAAACCCACTGCAGGTGGCCAGCCCGCAAGATGATGTGGGGAAATCAGCCCGCATAATGCTTTTGAGAAAGTCCCCAGTTGTCGGGACGAAACGCGTCAAGCGATACCACACTCTGGACCCGCTATCATATATTTTTATTTGAACTCTCTGTACTGGAACCTTTAAGGAGTATTTTAAATCTTGAGATCCACGCATATACAGCGATACAAGCACGGTACCGGCTGGAACTTAACAAACAGAGGAGTGAGCTGCAGCTTAGATCCCTCTGTTTGTTAAGTTCCAGCTGGTATCGTGCTTGTATCGCTATATATGCGTGGATCTCAAGATTTAAAATACTCCTTAAAGGTTCCAGTACAGAGAGTTCAAATAAAAATATATGATAGCGGGTCCAGAGTGTGGTATCGCTTGACGCGTTTCGTCCCGACAACTGGGGACTTTCTCAAAAGCATTATGCGGGCTGATTTCCCCACATCATCTTGCGGGCTGGCCACCTGCAGTGGGTTTCCCAACTTAAAAGAACTGCGACCAAGATTTCTCCTAATACACTACAAGGTATCCAGTGCTGCCAGCTAACTCTCTAGCGAGGCATGATTTGCTTTAGTGGGATCCTACTATTAAACAGAGTGTGTTTGTGTTTTTAACTGAGAATTTTTATATTGCTTACTATTGAATTTATTAAAATATCTGTTTACAATATTCTAAGTGCCGTTTTCCCATCTTATTGAAGCCATTATACAGATGTGGAGTTGAAGATTTATCTCCCCAAACCTTGAGCTCAGTTTTTTAATTTTGTATTTAATTTCTTTTTAGAAGCACTGTAAGTTTGTTTATTATCTTTTGTATTTTTCCAGTTTTGGGAAGGGGGTGGAGTCACATCACCCCATACAGCTGCTACAATTATTATAAGTTTTATTTAGACTTAGCACCATTTGCTTATATTTCTTTTTGTATATTCAGTATGACAGTCTGCCTTATCCAAGGCTCCAGAGTGGGGGTTCTCTGGGGTAAATCCTGGCTTGGCTTCTCTTGTCCTGAAGGCTGTGGGTTGGTGGAGACAGAAGTTCCAGCCTCAGGGAGAGTGTTGTTCTTCTTCTCTGTTCTCTTCCCAGGAGCAGAGGTGGAGGCAGGGACTGCAGCAGCTGATGCCATCTTTCCTCTTCTCTTCCTTGTGGGCAGAGGCTGGAGAGAATGTCTAGAGGAAGGTCTTCTTCAAGGAGACAGAGCTATGCAAATGTCTTCCAGATGGGCAGGGAAGAGCAGGATCTTCCGAGAAGAGTTCTTCTGTTGGGTTGATCTTGCAGCTTCTTCCCGTCGGTCGAAATCGGCAACGCTTGGTTCCCTAAAGTCGATCTTCCTCGTCACAGTCTTCATGCTTCCTCAGCAAATGTGGTGACTATTGTGGCAGATCCCCGAAAGAACAGAAAGAGGCAGCCACAAATCTGTCTTATCAAGGATGAATCCTCACCAGCGTTATTCCACATGCCGAAGAGGGCAGGTGAAAAGCATAAAGACCGCCGGGTGTTGGCACTGATAAGAACAGATTTTTTTTTTCAGATAAAACCTTCTACTTTATGGCATTATGACTTCAGTATTCACGTCATAAAACTGTCAAAGTATAAACTTTGCGAGGTTTCTCATCATTATGGTGTTCTTAAGAGAAAAAAAAAAAAACGTGCAGAAAACTTTTACTTTTTCCATTTACTCCAAACACCTAAATTTGCCTTCCACCAAACCCCCCCAAAGAAACCTACAAATTGACCCGTCACAAAGCAACCCTATCCAAGCCTTACCACATGCATCCATTTTTTAACCTTCCTTCCGTGTCTGTACCATCACCGCCATGTCTATCCATTACATAAGAAAGATACTTAGTTAAAATCCTTCTCACACACTCCTTACTATCCCAATCATCCCTTTTATAAATACACATATTCCTCGCATCCCACAGTCCTTCCATAACACATGCAATCAATAACCACATCAATCTTTCTTGTATTTTCTCACACGCACCTATTCCATACATAGCCAACTTCCACGTCACCTGTTGCACACCCCCCAATTCCACACACAAACCACTCAATCTTTCCCATACTTCTTTCGCAAAACCACAACTCCACATTACATGAAGAACAGTCTCAGATGCCGCACATCTCTCTCTTGGACACACATCCACACACACTAAATCACGTCTCTTCATAACCTCTCTCACTGGTAAAATTCCATGTATGCTCATCCATACTATATATATCTGCCTATTACTTATGCCACTCATACCAAACTTTTTCCACACCATCTCTGCTTCCTTTGGCCAAAAAATAATCAATCCTACATACACTCTCTCTTCCTCTTACCATTTTCATGACTTTCTTTCACCCCAATCACTCATGCTCACAGCTAACAAATCATGCTTTCTCACAAACTTCTCTACAAACAGATTCCATTCAGGACACTTAAAAGCCATAGGCATATTCAAAGGACACCTAAGAAGCTTCTTAAAATAAGAACTTAAAGTCACACCTGGGCTAAACCATGTTGATTGCAGGGGAGTCATATTTCATCTGTTGCAAACACTACTAGTGTTGAGAAGTGATATTTCCCAGCCCAAGTCTAAATAACAGTGTAATAGTAAATCTGGTCAGTATCTGTGTGCAGTAAGCAATTCAAAGATATATCCCTGCATGCAAAGAATACAAAATTAATTCCCCCTGCAATCAACATGGTTTTGCCCAGGAGTGACTTTAAGTTCTTATTTTAAGAAGATTCTTAAGTGTGAATCAGGTCCAAAGATCTTTTCATCCAACCTAAACCACACATCATCCATCCAGACATATACCTTACCATGCAAGCTGCTATCCCTTGTCTCCCAACCAGTCTTACAACTGAACTTACATAATTTAGCCCCAAATATAGTTCAATCTTTGGAAAACCATCACCCCCCCTCGCTCTAACTTTCATTACATCCTCTCCTCACTCTTT
>WWET01004999.1:15960-31854 GCA_011038615.1 Limnodynastes dumerilii
ACTCTTTCCATCTTGGATCCCCAAAGAAACAGAAAACACAACCTCACAATCTTCCTCAAACAACCATACGGGGGAGGAAACACATGCAACAAACAACAACATAAGCAAAATCACACTTTTAACAATTAATACTTTAGATATGAAAACTGAGATGTGGGAAATGACAACTGAGATATGAGATATGACAACTGAGGTATGACAAATGACATATGACAACTAAGATATGAGATATGGCAACTGAGATATGACAACTGAAATATGACAACTAAGATAAGACAACTGATATATGACAACTGATATATGACAACTGAGGTAAGACAACTGTGATATAACAACTGATGTAAGACAACTGAGATATGGAAATTGAGATATAAAAACTGAGATATTACAAATGTGATATGACATGACAATTCAAATATGACAACTGAGATATGACAACCGAGATATCACAACTGATATGAAAACTGATATATGACAACTGTGATGAGATATAACAACTGGGATATGACAAATGAGATATGACAACTGAAATATGACAACTGAGATATGAAAAATGACAACTGAAATATGATAGCTTAGATATGGCAAATAAAATATGAAAACAGATATGACAACTGACATTTGACAACTGAAATATGACTACTAAGTTATGACAATTGAGATATGACAACTGAAATATGAGATATGACAACTGAAATATGAGATATGACATCTGAGATATGACAACTAAAAAATGATAACTGAGGTATGACAACTGAGATAAGACAACTGAGATATGAGATATGACAACTAAGATATGATATATGACAACTAAGAAATTGCATTTAAGATATGACAACTGAGATATGACAACTGAGATATGAGATATGACAACTTAGATATGACAACTGAGGTATGACATATGACAACTGAGATTTGACAACTAAGATATGAGATATGGCAACTGAGATATGGCAACTGCGATATAAGATACAACAACTGAGATATGAGAAATGACAACTGATATATAACAACTGAAGTAAGACAACTGTGATATAACAACTGATGTAAGACAACTGAGATATAAAAACTGAGATATGACAAATGAGATATGACAGGACAATTAAAATATGAGATATGGCAATCGAGATATGACAACTGATATATGAAAACTGATATATGACAACTAAGATATGAGATATGACAACTGATATATGAGATATGATAGCTGAGATATGACAAATATAATATGAAAACTGAGATATGATAACTGAAATATGACTATTAAGTTATTACAACTGAGATATGACTAAGAAATGACAACAGATATGAAATATGACAAATGAGATATGACAACTGAAATATGACAACAGAAATATGAGATGACATGATATATGACAACTGAGATATGACAACTTGGATATGACAACTTAAATATCACAATTGAGGTATGACATATAACAATTAAAATATGACAACTGAGATATGACAAATGAGATATGACAGCTGAGATATGCCAAATAAGATATGACAACTGCGATATTACATATGACAACTGAGATAGAACAACTGAGATATGAAAACTGAGATATGACTAAGAAATAACAACTGAGAAATGAGATATGACAACTGAGATATGACAACTGAAATATGACGACTGATATATGACAATTGAAATATGTGATATGACAACTGAGATGTGAGATATGGCAACTTGGAGATGACAACTGAGATATAACAACTGAGATATGATAACGGAGATATGGCTTTTGAGAAATGACAACTGAGATATGGCAACTTAAATATAACAACTGAAATATGACAATTGAGTTACCACAAATGAGATATGACAACTGACATGACAACTGAGTTATGACATGACAATTAAAATATGAGATATGACAATCGAAATATGACAACTGATATATGACAAATGAGATATGAGATATGACAACTGATATATGAGATATGATAGCTGAGATATGACAAATATAATATGAAAACTGAGATATGATAACTGAAATATGACTACTAAGTTATTACGACTGAGATATGACAACTGATATATGACAGCTGAGATATAACAACTGAAATATGACAAATGAGATATGAAAACTGAGATATGACAACTGGATTATGACAACTAAGGTATGGCAACTGAAATATCACAAATGAGAAATGACAACTTAAATATGACGACAGAAATATGAGATATGACATATGATATATGACAACTGAGATATGACAACTGAGATGTGAGATATGACAATTGAGGTATGACATCTGAGATATGACATTTAAGAAAGGATTAGATACATTTTTAGCAGAAAAGGACATTCAGGGTTACCAGGACCGCTAATTTAAATAAAGGACGGTAGTGGAGCAAGGTAGAAATGTATGTATTTATTTATTTTAGGATTGCAACAGTTTTGAGGTTGCTTTATATGGATTAACTTCCAATATAAAGATAGGGATCGCAGGAGATCCAAAATAGGTTGAACTTGATGGACTGTTGTCTTTTTTCAACCTCATCAACTATGTAACTATGTAACATATAACAAGTTAAATATGACAACTGATATATGACAAATGAGATATGACAACTGATATATGACAGCTGATATATGCCAAATACGATATGACAACTAAGATATAACATGACAACTGAGATAGAACAACTGAGATATGAAATATGACAACTGGAATATGAAAACTGAGATATGACTAAGAAATGACAACTGAGATAAGAAATATGACAACTGAGATATGAAAACTGAGATATGACTAAGAAATGACAACTGAGATATGAAATATGACAAATGAGATATGACAACTGAGATGACAACTGAGATATGACAAATGAAAACTGAAATATAACGACTGAGATATGACAAATGACATATGACAACTAAGATATGACATATTACAAATGAGATATGAAAACTTAGATGTGACAACTGAAATATGAAAGCTGAGATATGTAACTGAAATATGAAAACTTAGATATGACATATGGAAACTGAGGTAAGACAATTGACGTATGACTTCTGAGATATGACAACTGAAATATGAAAAATGACATATGACAACTAAGATATGAAATATGGCAACTGGGATATGGCAACTGAGATATTAAATATGACAACTGGGATATGACAACTGAGATATGATAAATAACAGCTGGTATATAACAACTGAGATATGGCAACTTCAATATGGCAACTAAGCTCTGACATCTGAGATAAGAGTTATGAGAACTGAGATATGGCAACTGAGGTATGACAACTGAGATATGACTTCTGATATATGAAAACTGAGACATGACAGCTGATATATGAGATATGACAACTGAGATGTGGGAAATGACAACTGAGATTTGAGATATGACAACTGAGGTATGACAAATGACATATTACAACTAAGATATGACAACTAAAATATGAAAACTGAGATGACAACTGAAATATGACAACTGGGATATAATAACTGAAATATGATAAATGAAAGCTGATATATGACAACTTAGATATGACAACTAAGATGAAATTTGACTACTAAGATATGACAACTGAGATATGACAACAAAGATATGAAATATGACAACTGAGATATTACACCTGATATGAGATGACAACTGGGATATGACAACGGAGATATGAGAAATGACAACTGAGATAAGACAACTGACATGAGATATGACAACTTAGATATGACAACTAAGATATGGAATTTGACAAATGAGATATGACAGCTGAGAAATGACAACTAAGATTGAGACTGAGATATGACAATTCAGATATAAGATAACAACTAAGATATGACAAATGACATATGAGAAATTATAACTGAGATATGACAACTGAGATATGATAACTGAGGTATGATAACTGAGGTATGATAACTCAGTTGTCATTTCTCATATCTCAGTTGTCCTATCTCAGTTGTTATATTTCAGTTGCCATATATCAGTTGTCATATGTCATAAGACAACTGACATGAGATATGACAACTTAGATATGACAACTAAGATATGGAATTTGACAACTGATATATGACAACTGAAATATAACAACTGAGATAGGACAACTGGGATATGGCATCTTGGAAATAACAACTGAAAAGTGAGATATGACAAATGAGATATGTCAACAGAAATATGACAACTGAGTTATGACAATTGAGATATGACAACTGTAATATGACAACTGAAGTGTGAGATATGAACGCTGGGATATGACAACAGAGGTATGATAACTGATGTATGACAACTGAGATATGACAACTGAGATATGACAAATGAAATATGAAAACAAAAATATGACAGCTGAGATATGAAAACTGAGATATGAGATATGACAACTTAGATATAACAACTGAGATATGAAAACTGAGATATGTCAACTGATATATGAAAACTGAACTATAAAAACTGAGATATGAAATATGACAACTGAGATATGACAACTAAGATATGAAAACTGAGATATGATAAATAACAACTGGTATATAACAACTGATATATAACAACTGAGATATGGCAACTAAGCTCTGACATCTGAGATAAGAGTCATGAGAACTGAGATATGGCAACTGAGGTATGACAACTGATATATGACTTCTGATATATGAAAACTGAGATATGACAACTGATATATGAGATATGACAACTGAAATGTGGGAAATGACAACTGAAATATGACAACTGAGGTATGACAAATGACATATTACAACTAAGATATGACAACTAAAATATGAAAACAGATATGACAACTGAAATATGACAACTGGGATATAATAACTGAGATATGATAAATGATAGCTGATATATGACAACTGAGATATGACAACTTCGATGAAATTTGACTACTAAGATATGACAACTGAGATATGACAACTAAGATATGAAATATGACAACTGAGATATTACACCTGATATATGAGATATGACAACTGGGATATGACAACTGAAATATGAGAAATGACAACTGAGATAAGACAACTGACATGAGATATGACAACTTAGATATGACAACTAAGATATGGAATTTGACAAATGAGATATGACAGCTGAGAAATGACAACTAAGATTGAGACTGAGATATGACAATTCAGATATAAGATATAACAACTAAGATATGACAAATGATATATGAGAAATTATAACTGAGATATGATAACTGAGGTATGATAACTCAGTTGTTATATGTCATAATTCAGTTGTCATATCTCAGTTTCCATACCTCATATCTCAGTTGTCATTTATCATATCTCAGTTGTCCTATCTCAGTTGTTATATTTCAGTTGTCATATATCAGTTGTCATATGTCATAACTCAGTTGACATATCTCAGTTGTTATATCTCAGTTGTCATTTCTCATATGTAAGTTGTCATATCTCAATATTCATAACTCATATCTTAGCTGTCATATCTCAGCTGTCATATCTCAGTTGTCATATCTCTGTTGTCATATATCATATCTAAGTTTTCATAACTTAGTTGTCATTCCTCAGTTGTCATATCTCATATTTCAGTTATCTTATCTCAGATGCCATATCTATTTTATCATAACTCAGTTGTCATGGCAACTGGGATATGAAAAGTGAGATATGGCAATTGAGGTATTGCAACTGAGATATGACATATGGCAACTGAAATATGAAAACTGATATATATTTCAGTTGTCATATGTCATATCTCAGAAGTCATATCTCAGTTGTAATACCTCAGTTGTCATCTCATTTTTCATATCTCAGTTGTAATACCTCTTTTTACATATATTAGTTGTCATAACTTAGTTGTCATATTTCAGTTGTCATATTTCAGTTGTCATAAGTCATATCTCAGCTGTCATCTAAGTTTTCATAACTCAGTTGTCATATCTCAGTTGTTATACCTCAGTATTCATATCTCAGTTGTCATATGTCAGTTTTCATATCTCAATTGTCATTTCTCAGTTGTCATTCTCATATCTCAGTTATCATATCTCATTTATAATATCTCAAATCTCAGCTGTCATATCTCAGTTGTCATAATTCAGTTGCCATTTCTCAGTTGTCTTATCTAAGTTGTCATATCTCATTTGTCAAATCTCATATCTCAGTTGTCATATCTCAGTTGTTATATATCAGTTATTATATGTCAGTTTTCTTATCTCAGTTATCTTATCTCAGAAATATTATCTCTGTTGTCATACCTCAGTTGTCATATTTCAGTTGTCATATGCTATATCTCAGTTGTCATATGTCATATCTCAGTTGTCATATCTCAGATGTCATAACTCAGTTGTCATATCTTAGATGTCATATGTCAGTTGTCATATGTTAGTTTTAATATCTCAGTTGTCGTACCTCAGTTGTCATACCTCAGTTGTTCTATTTCGGTTGCCATATATCAGTTGTTATATTTCATTTGTCATATGTCATATCTAAGTTGTCATATCTCAGTTATCATATATCAGTTTTTATATATTAGTTGTCATATTTCCGTTGTCATGCCATATCTCAGTTGGCATATCTCATTTGTCATATCTCAGTTTTCATATCTTAGTTGTCATTTCTCAGTTGTCATACCACAGTTAACATATCTCAGTTGTTATAACTCAGTTTTCATATATTAGTTGTCATATCTCAGTTGTTATGTGTCAGTTGTCATATATCAGTTGTAATATATCTGAAGTCACACCTGAGTTGTCATACCTCAGTTATATCTCATATATCAGTTGTCATATTTCATTTGTCATGTCATATCTAAGTTGTCATATCTCAGATTTCTTATCTCAGTTGTTATATCTAATTTCTCAGTTGTCAAATCTCATATCTCAGTTGTTATATGTCAGTTGTCTTATATCAGTTGTCATATCTCAGTTGTATTATCTCAGTTGTCATATCTTATATCCCAGTTGCCATATCTCAGTTGCCATAACTCATATTTTAGCTGTCATATCTGAGTTGTCATATTTCAGTTGTCATATCTCAGTTGTCATATTAATATCTCATATCTCAGTTGTCATATCATATCTCAGTTGTTATTTCTTATATTTCAGTTGTCATATGTAGTATCTTATTTCTCATATCTCAATTTTTATATCTCAATTTTCATATCATAGTTGTCATAAATCAGTTGGCCTGTCTCAGTTATCATTTCTCATATTTCATTTGTCATATACCAGTTGTCATATTTCAGTTGTCATACATCAGTTGAAATATTTTAGTTGCTATATCTCAGTTGTCATATCTTAGTTATATCTCATATCTCAGTTGTCATTTCCCACATCTCAGTTGTCTATTCTCAGTTGTCTTATATCATATCTCAGTTGTCATATCTTAGTTGTCATATCTCATATCTCAGTTGTCATATATCAGTTGTCATATCTCAGTTCTCATATGTCATAACTCAGTTGCCATATCTCAGTTCTCATAACTCGTATCTGAGATGTTATATTTTAGTTGCCATATTGCAGTTGCCATATCACAGTTGTCATATCTCAGTTGTCATATTTCAGTTGTCATCCATCACTTGTCATATCTCTGTTGTCATTTCTCAGTTCTCATAACTCTTACCTCAGATGTTATATCTTAGTTGCCATATTGCAATTGTCATATCTCAGTTGCAATATCTCATATATAAGTATTCATATTTCAGTTAAGATATCTCAGTTGTCACATCTCAATTATCATACTTCAGTTGTCATATCTTAGTTGTCATAACTCAGTTGTCATATGTCAGTTTTAATATCTATGTTGTCATATCTCAGTTGTTATATTTCAGTTGTCATATGTCATATCTAAATTGTCATATCTCAGTTGTCATATTTCAGCTTTCATATCTCAGTTGTTATAACTCAGTTTTCATATCACAGTTGTCATATCTAATATGTCATACTTAAGTTGACATATCTAAGTTATCATATCTCAGTTTCCATATTTTAGTTGTCATATCTCAGCTGTCATATATCGGTTGGCATATCTTATATCTCAGTTGCCATATCTTAGTTGTCATAACTCATTTGTCATATCTAAGTTATCATATCCCAGTTGTCATATTTCATATCTCAATTGTCATATCTCATTTGTCATTTCTTAAAAGCCATATTTCAGTTGTCATATCTCAGTTGTCATATCTCATACCTCAGTTGTCATATCTCAGCTGGCATATCTCATTTGTCATATCTCAGTTGTCATATCTCAGTTGTGATATATCAGTTGCCATATCTCATATCTAAGTTTTCATATTTCAGTTAACATATCTCAGCTGTCACATCTCCGTTATCATACCTCAGTTGCCATATGTCATATCTCAGTTTTCATATCACAGAAGTCATATCTCAGTTGTCATATGTCATATCTCAGTTATCATATCTCAGTTGTCAACCCTAATTTGTCATATATGGGATCTCAAATCTCAGTTGCCATTTGTCAGTTTTCATATCTCAGTTGTCATATCTCAGAAGTCATACCTCATTTGTCATACCTCAGTTATATTTCAGTTGTCATATCTCAGTTTTTATATCTCAGTTTTCATATTTAAATTGCCATATCTAAGATGTCATATCTCAGTTGCCATATCTCAGCTGTCATAGCTCATTTGTCATATCTTAGTTGTTCTGACAACTGGGATATGACAACTAAGATATGAGATATGACAACTGGGATATGGCAACTGAGATATGAGATATATTTCAGCTGTCACATCTCAGTTATCATATCTCAGTTGTCATAACTCAGTTGTCATATCTGTAATGTCATATCTCAGTTATCATATGTCAGTTTTCATATATCAGTTGTTGTAACTCAGTTTCCATATCTCAGTTGTCATATCTAATATGTCATACTTCAAATGACATATCTCAGTTGTCATACCTCAGTTGTCATATCTCAGTTTTCATAACTCAGTTGTCATATCAGGGAAGTCATATCTCAGTTGTCATATATCGGTTGTCATATCTCAGTTGTTATATCCCAGTTGTCATATCTTATATCTTAGTTGTTCTATTTCAGTTGTCATATCTCAGTTTTCATATCTCAGTTGTCATATCAGGGAAGTCATATCTCAGTTGTTATATATTTCAGTTGTCATATGTCAGTTGCCATATCACAGTTTTCATATCTTAGTTGTTATAACTCAGTTTTCATATATCAGATCTCAGTTGTCATATATCAGTTGTCATATATTGGATGTCATATCTCAGTTGTCATATGTCAGTTTTCATATCTCATTTGTCATATCTCAGTTGTCATATTTCAGTTGTCATATGTTATATCTCAGTTGTCATACCTCAGTAGTCATATCTCAGTTGTCATGTCAGAAGTCATGTATCAGTTGTCATACATCAGTTGTCATATCTCAGTTGTAATAACTCATATTTCAGATGTCATATCTCAGATGCCATAATTCAGTTGTCATATCTCCGTTTTCATATCTGAGTTGTCATATCTCATTTGTCATACCTCAATTGTCATATCTCAGTTGTCATAACTCATATCTCCTTTGTCATACCTCAGTTGTCATAGCTCAGTTTTAATATCTCAGTTGTCATATCCCATATCTCAGTTGTCATTTCTTATATCTCAGTTGTCAGATCTCAGTTGTCATAACTCCTATCTCAGTTGTCATTTCTCAGTTGTCATATTTCAGTTGTCATATCTCAGTTGTTATACCTCAGTTTAGATATCTCAATTGTCATATCTCAATTGTCATATCTTAGTTGTCATATCTCATGTCATTATTCATATCTTATATCTCAGTTGTCATATCTCTGATGTCATATCTATCTCATATCTCAGTTGTCATATCTGATATCTTAGCTGTCATATCTCATATCTCAGTTGAACAACACCCTTTATTACACGGGACCACACAGGCATATATGAGCTATCTCTCTCTCTCTCTCTCTCTCTCTGACCTTTTTGCACTAGTCGCTTGGTCACTAGGGGGCAGTGTTTTATATAAGAGATGAGGTCATCTCTTATATAAAACACTGCCCCCAAGTGACCTATTCGTCATTAGGAACAGCCCGGATGAAGAACAGGAGGTTTCCAGCGTTGTGGCAGCAGGAGAAGATCCAGAGAACCAGAGCAGACACTTCAAGCAAGCTGAACCCAGAAGAACACAGCCTACAATGAAGAAAAGAACGCTTCCCAAGATGATGACATCAAACGGTGAGTGCCCAAACCTTTTATTAATTTCAATACAATACACACTACATTACACTTAGATTAGGAGAGATGACCACCGGAGGTAAGTGCACACAGTAGAGAAAATTGTTAGTTAGGGAATATTTATTTTTGACATGCATACTTAGTGTAAAGGGTTAATGTATGTTTATTGCTGAATGTACTTTTTTTTAACACACATTACACACAGCCACGCATGGTTAGAAGCCTAACCATGCTGCCACTGATATTATTACAAGGCTAATCAATCCTGAGCCTTGTAGTTCTATCAGTATAGCATGGCTAAGGCTTTCAGCCATGCTGCACTTAGGTTTTTTTACAATCTCACGCGACTTGCTGCAATTTATTGAAGGGCTAATTGCGGTGGTTCTCTATTGAAAATCACCGCAATTTAGGCCTTTACAGATCACACAAGATTTAAAAAATTGCGGCAAAATCGTTTTTTAATGAATCACGCAATTTTTGGAAACAAATTATGGCAATATCACCGCGATGTAAAGCGATTTAAAATCGCATTAAAAATTGTCCTTAATAAATGAGGCCCTTAGACACCCACAGGACTCAGGTTTCTGAAGTGCTATCTCACATCAGGCAGAAGTCTCTACACTAAGCTGGAGAAGTGTAGCTTTGAACAGTTCCAGATGCCTTTCTTGGGTTACATCATCTCCAGTACAGGCCTACAGATGGACCCTGAAAAACTAAAGACCATCCTGGATTGGCCCCAACCTGAAGGTCTTAAGCCTATCCAGCGCTTCTTGGGCTTTGCAAACTATTACTGTCAGTTCATCAGGAATTACTTCCTGGTAGTGGCTCCCATCATGGCACTTACTAAACATAATGCTAAGACCTCAGTCTGTCCCTCCGAGGCAGTAAAGGCTTTTGACATCCTCAAGAAGGCTTTCACCTCAGCTCCTATCCTGAACCATCCGGATACCTCCAAGCCCTTCTTTCTTGAAGTAGATGTCTCCTCTTACGGTGCAGATGCGGTTCTCTCACAACGGAACTCTGCCGGCAAGCTTCTGCCTTGTGGGTTTTTCTCTAGGAAGTTTTCCCCGGTGGAGAAGAACTATGGCATCGGAGACAAGGGGCCATCAAGTGGGCCTTAGAGGAATGGAGGTATCTCCTGGAGGGTGCCATTCATCCGGTCACGGTGTACACTGACCACAAGAACTTACTGTACCTTAAGACGGCTCAGTGTCTGAAGGACAGACAGGCACGTTGGTCCTTCTTCTTTGCCAGATTCCAGTTGGTGTTCACCTATTTTCCTGGAGCACAGAACAAAAAGGCAGATGCCCTCTCTCGTGCCTTCTCCCCATCTGAAGCAGAGGTTCAACATCATGAAAGACCTATTTTGGATCCCAAATCTGTCATCCTAGCCCACTCTAAGCTGGGCCCTCCTCTTGGAAAGACTTTTGTGGCAGAAAATCTGAGGTTGAGACTCCTTCAATGGGCTCACTGCACCCATTTCTCTGGGCATACCGGAGTCAAGAAAACCTTGGAGTTCCTATCCCATTCCTATTGGTGGTCTTCTCTTCGAAAATATGGGGAATAATTTGTTTCTTCCTGCTCCATTTGTGCACAGTCCAAGACTCATCGAATGAAGCCTGCCGGTCCGCTCATGCCACTCCCGAATCCTGATCTGCCATGGTCCCACATTGCTATGGACTTCATCACAGATCTCCCACTGTCCAAGGGATGTAATACCATCTGGGTAGTGGTGGACCGCTTCTCTCGAGCTGCTCACTTCATACCATTATAGGGTCTACCCTCAGCTTCTGCATTAGCTTATCTCTTCATCAAAGAGATCTTCTGCCTTCATGATTGTCCCTCAGAAATAATGTCAGACCATGGCACCCAAATTGTTTCACGATTGTGGAGGGCTTTCTGCCAGGCCATTGGTGCAAAGTTAAATTTCTCTTCAGCATACCATCCCCAATCTAATAGACTCACAGAGCGTACCAACCAAGAGCTCGAGAAGTTTTTGAGAACTTGCATCTCTGCCAATCAAGATGACTAGGTAGATCTGCTTCCCTGGGCAGAGTTTGCACATAACAACGCTGTTCACGAGTCCTCTTCCTTTTCCCCATTCTTTGTAATGTATGGGCGGCATCCTAAAACCCCCACTTTAAAGGACATTCCGCCTCAGAGCATTCATGCTGTTGACTCCACTACTCANNNNTTCCTGCTGTTGACTCCACTCTTCAATACTTTACTGAGATCTGGACATGGGTAAGCCAAAGTCTAGATCAGGCCTCTCAGCAAATGAAAAAGGCAGCTGATAAAAGGAGAAGGCCTACACCTCCATATTCTCCTGCTGACAAAGTCTGGCTCTCAACTCGTCACCTTCGCCTAAAGGTCCCCACCATGAAGTTAGCTCCTCATTTCATTGGTCCGTTTAAGATATTGGAAGTAATTAAGCCTCTGGCCGTCAGACTTGAGCTGTCCCCAGCTCTTCAAATTTTAAATGTGTTCCACGTATCCCTTCTAAAGCCTCTGGTGATCAATCGCTTCACAACTGTCCATAAGCCTCCAGCACCTGTTGTCGTGCAAGATCAGACTGAATATGAGGTCAACCATATCTTGGATTCTCACAACTACAGAGGTTCCCTGCAGTATCTCATTCACTGGAAGGGATATGGTCCTGCAGAACGCTCCAGGGTCAAAGCCTCGGATCTTCATGCTCCTCGGCTTATTAAAGCCTTCCATCAGAAGTTCCCCTCCAACCCTCAATAGGGTGTCCGGAGTCACCCTTTAGGGGAGGGGTACTGTAACGATTCCTTCAGTTTCCATTCACTGCACATTTACCTTTGTTTACTTTCCACCTGTCAAATGACTCCCTATGCCTCTGCACTTCCTGGTTCATTCCCTGCTACAGGCTTACCTCTCAGGTGCTGTTGATTGCCTTGCTTGATTCCTCTCCACATGGCCTATTTAAGGCTATCTCAGACAGCACTCTGGTGCAAAAGCTATCCTGCCTGCTGTTAGTATCCTGAGTTCGCTCATGTCCTCTGGTTCCCTAATTTCTGCCTATTTATCACAGTCTGGTTCCTGGTTCCCTCTGAGTCCGGTTCCTGTATCTCTGGCACTAGCCAGCCCCAGCCTCATCTTCATACCAGCCTCTGTAGCAGTACTTGCACTACCTGCAACAACTACCTCCGCTGTCTTTGGATCTTGCTTAACCACCCCAGTGTCTGTGCGCTTGCCCAGAGGGCCGCAACCTGCCCCTTTCCAGCAGCCAAGCACATCCCCACCATCAGGGGCTCTGGTAAATACCTGGCTTGGGGTTAGACTCTGCGCCTCTGGTCCGGCGTGGTCCGGTTCCGGACCAATGCTGAGCTTGGTGCAACACCCTTCATTGCACGGGATAGACCACACAGGCATATATGAGCTATCTCTACCTCTCTGACCTTTTTGCACTATTCACACACATTGCCATCTGACATCTGGCTGAATTTGAAAAGCGAATGCCATAGCAACTGTTATGATGTCACAATAAATGTAGCTCTAACAGTAGTCAGCAGCCCAGCAGATGGAGCCATTTTGTCATTCATTCTTTCATGGCACTGCACACATAGAAATGACTGCATGACAAAAAAGTTTTGTATTTAGCTTCACACATGATGACCGAGCCAAAGTACATAGTTGCATCTCTTCAATCCTATACAAGGATGTGATGGAATTTTTTGTCAAAATTACACCACTTTTTGGGGCACATTTATGAGCACAAGGTGACCGACTGACCGACAGCACATTTACCATGCATGCACACACGAAATAAGAAATAAGACACAGGAGACTGAAATCTGTTCTTATTAGCTGTATGCATTTAGTGCGTTTATTAGTGCAATAAGTGTGAGCAATTTGGCTACCTGGATGAGGTGCTGATTGTTGCACACAGGTGGAAAATCCATTTAATATATGGTCCCCAGATAGGGGACATATCAGATATTAAACTAAAATGAACAGATACTACAATTGATCTTAGCCAAAAGGCCAAGAAACGATAACCTGATTAACTGGAGCCTGAGGAGAGTGCACTTTTCGAGGAGAGTGGCCAGAGAGCTAGGATCTACCTGCCAGTGCAACACCCTTCATTACGGGATAGACCACACAGGCATATATGAGCTATCTCTCCCTCTCTGACCTTTTTGCACTAGTCACACACATTCATAAGTGCTCTACGATAGCTAGAGGTTGGCTCAAGGCATAAAATTTGCATAGCAACTACAAGGAAGAAAAGAGAGGTCTGGCGCTTCAAACATGCATTATATAACACTACGTGTCAGCACATACATAAAAAGGAGGTTTAGTTCACAATATAGCTATATTGGGTTTCACAATATAGCTATATTGGGTTAAGCTCACCTGCCCATCGTCAAGGCACCTCCTGTAGGTGACTCCCTATCCATCTGCTATATGTGTACTCAGGAGGTCTATATTGACACTCCTATTATTTGAACAGGTGCAAGCAGCCATTTTGTGGGAGGGGTTCGTGACTACCGGGGAGGTTTTGAAGAGGGAGGCACAGAAACCCATCATGATTGGGGTAATGATTGTTCCAGAGGATTGTGGTGAAAAGTTTATAATAATGCATGTATTTGATCCTTTTGTGGATTTCAGTGCTATGGTGACCATGTAGTGTTTAAGGGTCAAGACACTGGCAATTGTGGGATCTTCATTGGTAAATGGAGATATCTGGTAAATCTCAAAGTTGACCCTGCAGGATATGAAGGGGGTTAAACACCCCCTGCTGCTTTTTCTGTTGGTATATTCTGTGGCAAAAGGACATTTGATAGGGAAATGTAAAAATCCCCAGCATTGTGAGATGTGTGGAATGGAGGGCGATGTCTGTAAAAATTGTGACTATAGAGGAAAAGGAGGCTACATGAGAAATATGACTCCTACAGATTGAGCTAAGATGAATGCAGATATTTAAGAGGAAGAAGAAAGAAAGGGATGAGGAAAGTGCCATTTTGATGCAGAGATTAGGGGAAGAGGAAATAATCTCTTCCCTGCCTAATGCCCAGGCACAGATCCATATGGAGCAGGAAAGCCCTGAGGTGCCTCCCTCAGAAGATAGTCCAAAAAGTCCTAAAGGAACCCCCCCCCCCTGAAGTGGGAGGTAAGGGGGAAGGAATGGACTTTTCTGTGACCCCATCACTATTAAAAAGAGGCCTTGGTAGTAATGGTGGCATTGCAAAAAAAAAAAAAAAAATCTAAAAAAAGATACTGTGGAGAAGGGCCCTGGGCCTGTTTTGGATCAGCAAGGATATGATGCTTGCTTCCAGCCCTGATTCTGTAAGGCATAATTTTCCTGGAGTTAGTTGGAACTAGGAGTCATGGTCCCCTAGTTCTGAGGAGAATGAAATGTGTAGAGAGGAGGGAGTGGCATAACATATTTGAACTTTTTTTCCATGCTGGTTTAAATAGCTTTTTTTCTTTTTTGCTGAAAGGGGGTGCCTTCTCAGAATGTGGGTATAATTTCCCTAAATGTTAGGGGGCGTGGTTCTAAAGTAAGAAGTGCTGCAATATTGGAGGATTTAAAAGGGGAAAAAGGGGATATTTTTTGTATTTAAGAAAAGTGTTTTTAAGTTGCACCAAAAAAAAAGAGGAATGGGGGGGAGTGGGATTGTGTGTGGAGTGGGTCTTCTGTAATTAAAAATATGGTGTGGGGGTGTTGGTTAAGACTAAGGGAATTAGTTTTGAAAGTTACACTGTTGTGGAGGTTGGAAGGTGTGTGAT
>WWET01004999.1:41364-60790 GCA_011038615.1 Limnodynastes dumerilii
ACGGGTGGGATGGGTAGAGTGTTTTTCGCTCCTGTGTGAGCGTAGTTAGACACAGTTATGCGGGCTGAAGTTAGGGTAGCCTTCAGCTGGCGTAACTGTGTCTAACTATACTCACAGAGGGAGGAACAGGGGGAGTGCACCAGAGTTACGCTGGCCATACTTACGGCCAGACAGCCAGCGTAGCTCTGGATTTGGACCAATGTCTCATTCGTGTGATTCATTATTTTAACCAGAAAGGTTACAGGTTTCCTGTCATTTTAAACCCCCAGGTCACTATAATCAGAGTAAGTGAAGTATAAATCGGCATAACCAATATGAAAACTCGATTCATCCTAATTACAGTAACCCATTGGGGCTAATTCATGTGACACATCAAAGTGATTTGCCACTTAAGTATATAACTGAACTTCTTTCCAATCCGAAAAATGCAAACTATAAAGTATTGTCTGACTGTTTTATTTTTTAATTTTTTGTTGTTTTTTTATGTTACGTTCACTAATGTAAAATTCTTCTAACTGATGCTATGCACATCTAAGCGGTTTGTGAAAACGCAATATACCCATCACAGCGTGAAATTTTGATATTGTCATGCTTTTATATACATGAAATAGATAAACCGATTAGCGCTTCAAGTGTATTCAAAAAATTCTTTAAATTTATTTAATATACAACAGTAATAAAAACTAAATATCAGTAATCATAGGGATATATAAAGATCATAAGTCACAGTGATAGACATACATTGACCAAAACACAGTCTGGAAGAACGTCTCAGTATGCAAACTATAGAGACTTTGATCACAAAGAATGGAATATAGTGACTCCAATATTAGATGTAGATAAAATCCAATATAGCAATAGTTAGTGAATGGCCCGTATTCAAGCAGGAGTTCTCATATGAGGTATATAAAAAGTGTTAGTAGTGGGGTGGCTGGTGCACGCAAATAACGGCAAGTCGATAAGTCACTTCCAAATGTTGAAAGCCAGCTTACCCCACAGGAGTCCAAGCAAGGATTCATCCTCTCGATGTTAGATCACAGTACCGGGCTCAGAGCTTTAAGCTGAGTAATTGGTGTACACTCTCTTTGGCTCCACTGCCTTGCGACTGGCCGGACACGTGGCACGGCTCTGCAGAGTTAAGATCCTTTACATAGGGATATTTTATGAATTGGAATCTACTATTTCCTGACCAAACTGCACACCAAAGCTATATTATTGACTTCCACTCACCACCAGCCTTTGCGTACAGAGTACATAAGCTCATTAAGTCAATTGCTGTTGACAGATGTCCCTTTGCATACCGGAGTGCCTAAGGGTAACTGGACCTTTAACTACAGTGGAAACTTGATAAAGTCCACAGCCCCCACAAGATATCCATAGCAAAAACTTAAATGCAAACACAGGACTCGGCTGCAAAAGCACCACTGCACCAGGCTCTCAGAAAAAAAAGAGCCATTGGGGCAGATCCAGACTTACGGCCGCCGCACTAGTTATGGCGGCCGTATGCGTAAGAACGACAGAAATGCCGTTCTGCGCATGTGCTGGGCATATTTTGCCCGGTGTAATCCATGGCTGAGCCATGGATCTAGCTTCCGTAACTACAGCATAGTTACGGACAAAGGGGCGGGCAGCTCCGTAACCACACTGTAGTTACGGAAGCTGGGCAGAGGGAGGGTAATTAGGAAGGGAGAGCTAGGTTAGGGGCTTACGAATAGTGTCCTGGCGTAATTACCCGCTGTTACACCGGCTAAAGTTAAGATAGCCTTTAGCCGGCGTAACAGTCGGTAATTACGCCGGGACAGTGGGAGTGTCGAAAGAAAGTGCTTATGGATCTTATCCCTTGTGCGCATAATGTGCCCAAAAAAGTGGTGTAATTTTGGCCAAAAAATTTTGTTACATCCTTACACAGATTGATGCAAATATGTACTTTGGCTCGGTCAACCTTTGTGAAGGTAAATACAAAACTTCTTTGTCATGCTGTCATTCCTATGTGTGCTGTGCCATGAAAGAATGAATAACAAAATGGCTCCCTCTGCTGGACTGCTGACAGCTGTTAGAGCTACATTGATTGTTGCATCATCATAGTTGCTATGGTGTTCGTTTTTCAAACTCGGCCAGATGTCTGCTGGCATTGTGACATCATCGCAGGCCATTCAAATCCTTCAGACACAATACCTAGGCTGCTTTGTATTTATCTCTGTGTAAGGTGAAAAGCAATCAGGCCTATTTGATTAGTCAAATTAGATTGCCTGCAGCCTATAGAGTTAAATGTGACAGATGGGGAGGGGCGGCGGGGAGGGAAGGAAGCGTGCGAGCGAGCCAGCCATCGTGAAGGGCAGGAGTCTATGCAAATTTCATGCCTTCAGCCAACTTCTAGCTATCGCAGAGCACTCACAAATGTGTGTGACTAGTGCTAAAAGGTCAGAAAGGGAGAGATCTCATATATGCAAGCCTGTGTGTAGTCTATACCGTGCAATGAAGGGTATTGCACTGGCAGGCAGCTCCTAGCTCTCTGGACACCGCCGCCAAAGAAGAAAAGTAGTCAGGCAGTACACTCTCCATGAGAAGATGGTTTGAGCCCGGAACGCCAGCCCTCCAGGCTCCAGTTAATCAGGTTATTGCTTCTCAGCCTTTTGTCCAAAATCAGGTGTCACAGCCTGGTCTTGGGTAGAGAGCATTCAAGGGTCCTTCTAGTAGGGCCCCCAGGATAACGAGGGAGGAATCAGGCCTTTGGCCTGTGTTTTTTGGTTTTTCATACCATTTCAGTCCAGGGGCTGGTTTTGGATCATCATGGAGGGAATCCAGAATACAATCTGTTTGACCTACAATGAGGAGAAAGGAGGAAACCTGAGGCATCTGGTGGAGGATATACTTATGGGAGTGGCTAATGTCCAGCGATGAGAGATCTTTTGTATACAAGAACTTCCAGGTACAAAGATCTTTGACATCACTTTTGTGGAAAAAGGTGTGCAGGAATCTGTAACTGCAGTCCTGAATATAGAGATAAGGAAGGCAAACCCTGTACTTAAAGGAGTGTCATTAACCCCTGAAAAGTGTGGATCAAGACAATTGGTGGTTCATTGTTACAACCCTTATACACCAATGAAAATTGTTGTTACTTTTCTTAAGCAATATTGCTCTGATGTGGTTTTTGTGGACACTGTAACAAACGTTGTCGGGATTTATACTGGGTGCTTAAAGTTTAGAGTTTGCTGGAAATCAGACCCAAATGGGTTATATGGTGTAAAGCAAACCCGGCAAAATTTTCTATTGGAACATTTAGAGGTCATCTTCATTATCGTGATCAACCTGAGTTTTGCAGGAAATGTCATTGTTATGGACATCAGAGTGATTATTGCACAATGGGTAAAGTGTGCAGGAATTGCGGTATAAGAGGCCATGAAGCGGGGAGCTGCCCGCAGGCTAGGAGATGCAATATCTGTGGTACTTATGGTCACATGGCAAGTGAGTGCCCCAGGGTGAAGGAGGAAGGGCGCACATGGAGTGATATTGATCCGAAGCGGGAGGCGGATGAAAACACTGAACGCTTTGAGGAAAAGAAAAAAAAAAATCTAGAAGACTGATAGAAGAGAAGGAAAGGAGAGAGGCTGAGGAGAAGATGCAGCCGGAAGACGCTCTCAAGTCCTTACTGAGGAAGAAGACAGGTGGGAGAAGGAATGCAGTACTCTTATTGAGGAGATGGAGGAAAGTGTGGAAAGTCCTGCCTCCGATGTAATTGTAGTTAAAAGACAGGCGGCAACGTCACAGGAGGACTCTGATTTGTTGGATACACCGCTTGTGTTGATAGCTGCTGCTGTAATTGGAGAGGAGGAGTTAATGGAGAACGAAGCAAAAAAAAAAGCAAAGAGGGAATTCTGGCCTCCATATATCACGCTAGAGCCTAAGCAGAAGCAGTGTCCTGGACCTACTACTGATGGTAAACCAGTAACCATTAGTGAGGTCTTCCCCCTCGATGATCCTCCTGAGGGTCTGGGGGTGGAAGCAATGATTTCAGACCTCCCTGATGGGGGGGGTTTGAGTGAGAGAGATGGGGGCAAGTTGCCTCTATTTTCTGCTCATTTGATTGATTGGGTTTTGAATTTGTTTCTAATTTTTTCTGGGTCTTTTTTTCCTTAACTGAGCTGACCTCACTTTTATTTAATGCTTTGTGGTTTCTGTTTAATTTTTGTAATAAGGCAATTAACTGCATCATCTTGGAGGAAATGGCTAGGATTGATGCAGAGATTGGGCCTGATCCAGAACAACGGCCGCCGTACTAGCTACGGCGGGTGTAAGCGTAAGATCGGCTGAAAAGCCGATCTACGCATGCGCCGGGCAGATGTTGCCTGGCGTAGCTACGGCAACGTCGGATCAACGACCGGGCGTCCGTAGGAGCAGCGTAGTGACGCTGGAGGGGGTGTCCCCCAGCGTTACTACGTTGAATTTAGTGCAGGTAGGCGGGGGGAGGGAGGGTAATGAGGCTGGGAGGGTGGCGTTTGCGTTGCAACGCCGCCTTCCCAGCGTATTAACACTCGCTTACGCCGGCTGAAGTTAGGGCAGCCTTCAGCTGGCGTAAGCGAGTGTTAATACGGAAAGACAAGGGGGTGTCGGAGGTGTGCAGTGATGTTACGCTGAGCGGTAAACTGCTCAGTGTAACATCGTAGTTCTGGATCAGGCCCATTGTGTGTTTGCAAGAGTGTGCATTAGATATAGAGCAAAAAAAAGAAGAATGGGTGCATGGGGAATCTTTTTGGAGTGGGTCTGGGACTAATAGGAATGATGGGATCGGGGTGCTGGTTTAGGGTAAAACAGTTAGTGTAGTAAGTTGTAGAGTTATTGAGATAGGCAGGTGTGCATTTATAACTGTAGAATGTGATGGCATGAAGTTTAGAATTTTTAATATCTATGCACCTGTTGATAAAAATCAAAGGAAGGATTTATTAGAAAAATGTAATTTCTTTTTGCTAGGAAGAATGTCTATGATACTTGTGGGAGATTTAAATTGTATTATTGATTTAGGAGGGAGGAGGGGGCTAAGGTAAGACAAAAATGGGTATTACAGGGAAGATATTAAATAAAATTACATCTGACTATGTGTGGATATCGAGTACCCCAAAAAGTACCCCCGTAGATCAGTACGTAATTACCCGCTAAACTGCGAAAAATAGCACAGAGGCGAAGGTTAGTTCAAACTTACGCAACAGAGTTTACTCAACAGAATCAGGGTAACAGCAAGGTACAACAAGACAGTATTCACGCAGCGCAGCCGACCAGAAAGGCAAGACGTTAAGTCCAGACGTCTTCTCAGAAAAGATGAGAGTGAGTGTCCAAAAACAAAGTCCTTTTATGTCCATACATCAAAGGGGTAGCCGATCTTCTGCTTGATTGGAGGGATCTCAATCCACTTGGTGGTTCCTAGGTCATCATTGGTCCTGGGGTCTACCTTTGTTCTCTCCTTGGAGGGTCATCTGCATATCCTTCATTCATATACTTTTTATACTCTAACCTAGCATAGCGCATAACTACTGCCGCAAACATGCGGTCTTATTAGCGTCTAGCAACCATTATGGGTTATGATTTAAGCTACCCTATGAATATAAACAACACATATAAAGTCCATTCAATTGCTGTTTGGTAGTTTTCTCTTGTTTACTCCGTCTGTAGAGATAAAGCACTGTTTTAATAAATGGGAACATTTTAGTACATTTTATATTAACAAACCCTGTGTGTTTATTTGTGTGTAAATGTATGTCTTATTACTTTAATATCGAATTTAACAAAGCCCGCGAAAGTGTGTACGAGCATGGAAATGCACGCGCACGTGCGTACGCGTTACCGATTTCCCGCACTTTTGCGGTTCTTTGTCTCTAACTATACAGTGATTAATATGCGAATATTCGCAAATATACTTTAATATTTTCTGTTTCGACATATGGTTCAGTGGATGTGGGGAAGGTGTGTGCGGATGGGCAATCTTTAGTAACATATAGGGCAGATAGGAGAGGTAGAATCAAGGCTTGACTATTGTTTTGTTTCTAAATTTTTTCTCTGTGTTCATTTTGTGCAAGAAAGATTTCCTTTTTAGATCATGATGTATCATATGTGTTTTAGGGATTGAGAGGGGAGGAGTGTATGGAAGAGGGGTGTGGAAATTGAATATGAGGTTGTTGTACTAGATTTTTCTTTAAAAAAATGTGTGATGTGAGAAAGGATATAAAGGTGCTAGTGGATAAGGATGGGAATGAGTGTGAGGGGGTGAATATTGTGGATGGTGGATGAATTTTATGAACAACTGTATGAACGGAAGTGTTGTGATTCTAGTATGGAAGGTGAGTCATTAGCAACAATGAGTGATAGAATGAAATAAGAGGATGTAGGTGTTTTGATGAGATAAATAACTGAGAACGAGGTGATTGGGAGTATGGCCAGGAATAAGACTCCTAGAAAGGATGGTTTGCCAATAGAATTGTATAGTTGTGTATGGGATATGTTGGGGAAAGATGTGGTGGAGGTTGTGAGATATATGTTTATGAATGGGAAATTGAGTGACTCTAAGAAAGAAGGTGTGGTTGTGTTGATTTTTAAGAAGGGTGAAAGAGAATTGGAGGCCTATCACATTGCTAAATGGGGATTATAAGATCTTTGCAAACAATGATGGCAAATAGAATGCGTGGAGTGATTGAGCAGGTGATTGGGGAGGATCAGGTGTGTGCGGTTCCTGGAAAAAAGATAATTGAGAATTTGATGCTCTTGCATGATTTGATTGGAGATTGTATAGTGAAAAAGCAGTGTATGTATCTGATGGCATTGGATTTTGAGAAAGTGTATGATAGTGTCTCATGTATTTATGTTTAGAGTGTTGGTTCAAATGGGTTTCCCCGGAGACTTTGTACAGAGTGTAAGGAGTATGTATGATGGGGTGAGAAGTTATATGTTGGTGAATGGGTCCCTGAATAAAAGTATTAAGATTGAATCTGGTGTCAGACAGGGATGTCCTTTGTCACAGATTGTGTTTATATGTGTGATGGAATCTTTGTTATGTATGTTGCGGAAAGATAAAGTTATGAGAGGATTAATGGTGCCTGGTAGTGGGGGTAGGTGTGTAAAAGTAATGAGATATATGGATGATGTTGTGATTGTGGGTTTGAATGAAGCAGCACTCAGTAGGGCTAAATTACTGATTGACATTTTTTGTGGAGCATCTGCTTTTAAAATAAATTGGGATAAGATAAAAATAAGAAGGTTAGGGGATGAGAGAATGGAAAGTGTGCAAGAAGAAATAAAAGTATTGGGAGTGGTGTTTGATAAAAGTTTGAAAGGTAGAGAGAGTTGGGATGAGGTGGCAAAAAGGAATGAAAGGAAACTGAATTTTTGGAAAATGAGAAAGTTGACAGTGGTTGGGAAGGTTTTGATTATTAAGGCAGTTGTGTTACCGATTTTGTTGTATAAGACAAGGTTTCCTCCTAGTGTGGTAGTATTGAGAAAAATGTATCAAATGTTGTTTTTGTTTTTTGGGGGCGTGGCTTGGGAGCCAAATGGAGTAGACGCGTCTGGGTCTTCTCCGCGGCCTGATCCGGTACATTACCCGTTTGGAGGGGCTCTGCGGACGTCGGACCTGGGAGTTCCTTGCCTGCAGGTGCCTGGGATTATTCTGTCCTCCCGCTGGTCTTTACTGCTGCCGCGGCTAATACTCACCCTGGTCCGGCAGCGGGGGTTGCCACGAGGTGTCGGCGGCTGCGGGGGTGTGCGCGGTCTCCGGTCCGGTTCTCCCTGTTGGTCCTGCTCTGAGAGGCTGTGTGCGGTGGTCGGCGGCTGCTTCTGGAGGTCCTGCTATCCGTTGGCCCGTTCTCCCTCCTGTTTCTCCGTGGGATGGTGGGGCCTTTTTGGCGCGAAACGGTGCCATCTTGGATCTGCGGAGCTGCTGCTGCTGCCAGACGGAAGCTGTCCTTTCCACCAGCAACTGTCCTTTTGCTCCAGCAACTGTCCTTGTGCTTTGTGGAGCCTGGAGTGGGTTCCTGGACGCTGTATTGGTTCTCTGCAGAGACTCCTGGCTTGTGGTGCTGGCTGGGGTGCAGGGCTGGGATCAGGCTGTGTTGCCTGGCTGGATCCCTGCACAGATCTTCTGGCTATAGCTGACTATCTTACCTGCCACCTTCATAGGTGATACATCTGCTGCCACACTCTCTACCCTCCGGACGATTTTGGCTTCCTGCCTGCACTGTACCTACCTCTCCCTGTGGCTGACATCTGTGGATCTGTTCCCCTAGCGCCGCGGGAGTTAGCTGACTGGCGAGTGGCACCTGTTCTCCCTCACCCCTACCCGCTCCCATGGGGAAGTCTGATGAAGGTGCGGCTGCTGCTGCCAAGCTGGAGCGTTTCAGCAGGCAATCATCCTCCTGCTCTCAGGACAACTCTGGGCCCCCCAAGGATGGGCCTGCGGCTGTTATTCCTCCTCGCGGGGCTGAGCTGGAACAGCATAGCCTGCAACAGGTTTTGGAGGCCATTTCTTCCTTGGACAAAAGGATGTCTGACAAATTTGGAGAGGTGCAGGCCGGAATCACGTTGCTTCATCAGGACGTGCAGAAGGTTCGTGAGAGAGTGGGGGAGGTCGAGCAACGGGTGTCTATTCTGGAGGATGCTGCTGCTCCGATGAAAAGTGATATTCACCGTTTAAATCTGGAGATGGCGGCGTGCAAGGCCAAGCTTACCGACATGGAGGGCAGACTGCGGCGAAACAATCTCCGCTTCGTGGGTCTGCCGGAGCGGGTGGAGGGAAAGGATCCGGAAACCTTCCTGGAGGAGCTGCTGGTGAAGCAGTTTGGAAGAGATGCCTTTTCGACATCGTTCTCAGTTGAGCGGGCGCACCGACTGCCATCTCAGCCTCCGCCGCCCGGGGCTGCGCCGCGGACCTTCATTGCCAAGCTGCTTCACTTTCGGGATCGGGATGCAGTTCTCCGGTTGACAAGACAGCATGGCCCCATCAAGATCGACAATCAAGCGGTTTCGGTATATCCGGATTACGCTTTGGATGTACAAAAAAGTAGGGCGCAGTTCACGGCGATCCGGAAACGTCTGCGGGAGCTGCAGCTTCCATACTCGGTCCTCTACCCGGCTAGGCTTCGCGTGGTGGCGGATGGAACTACTCATTTCTTCAGTTCTCCTCGTGAGGCGGAGGTCTGGCTGGAGAGACACCCTCGCCCTAGGCGCCCTGATGACCGTTGAAAGGTACTTTAGTTCAGTGGGCCCTGCAGCCTCACTGTTCGGGACTTGATTGGGAGCTATGGACGCTGCCCTGATTGCTCCCGGCTGGGTCCGGGCCCGGGGGGCCCCCTCTCCTTCTCCGATGCGGCTGCGGAGTCCATTGAGAGGCTGCAAGTTTAAAGGGATTTTTGCTCACAGTTTAGGGGTAGAATTTCTTACTGTGGGAATAGTTTGCTCATAGTAGTGGGGGTGGGGTCTTTCTACCTCTGAGTAGGGGTTGTTTTGGTTAAGGGATTCAAAGTATGCCTATGTTTGGGGGGTGTACAGGGTGGGGGTGGGGTGGTAGGGTTATGTTGTTGTTGCATGTTATGTGTTCTATACTGATTGTATTGCACAAATGTCTGATATTAACTGTTACCTTCGTTAGGGTATCTGTTTTGATCGGGGCTGTTCTCAGTTTTTCTCGGGAGGAGGGTTGTTGGGGCTCCCCGGGTGGTATCCTGCAATGTTGTGATCTTCTTTGGATATGGCGGGGCTAACCTGCATGGCCTGGAATGTGCAGGGTTTGAACAACAAAGTTAAACGTTCCCTGGTGTTGTCTTACGTTAAGCGGGCAAACCCTGATATAGTTTGTCTCCTGGAAACACATCTGGTGGGTAGCAAAATCCTTGCACTAAAAAAGGCGTGGGTGGGGTGGTCATTCCATTCCACTTTCTCGTCTAACTCACGTGGTGTCTCAATACTAGTGCGTAAACACCTGAATTTTAGAGCAGAAGAGGTGCAGATAGATCCAGCTGGGAGATATGTTTTTCTTCACGTCACTGTAGACACATATCCTGTTAACCTCCTGGCGGTTTATATCCCCCCCGTACTCCAACTTAGTCCTCAAGAAGGCAGCACATTTTATGGCCCAATATCCCGGGTCGTCCACTGTTCTGATGGGTGACTTCAACAATGTAATGGATGCTGGATGGGACCGGTGGAGGGAGCAGGTTGCTCAGACGCACTCTGCTCTGACGCCCTTTGTTAAGTTGGTGGGGGAAATGGGGCTTGTAGATATTTGGAGGTTGAGACATCCTGGGCTCCGAGAGTACTCGTGTCAGTCTGCTTCTTACCACTCACTGTCCCGCATTGACCTGGCCTTGGTATCCTCTGACCTCCTCCCTATGGCTTCGGATGTAGCGTACCGAGCCAGGGGCATTTCTGATCATTCCCCCCTGGTGCTGTCTCTCACCCTTGGCAGGCGGCAGCGTCTGCATTTTTGGAAATTGAACCCGTTTTGGCTCACGCTGCTGGGGGAGGATTCGGATCTTCCCACAAAATGGGATGGTTTCTTTGCGGATAATGCTGGTAGTGTTAATTCAGAGTTTAAGTGGGATGCTTTTAAAGCTTTCCTTAGGGGGTCATTTATACAGCAGGTGGCTAGGATAAAGGGGAGATCCAGGAAGGTGGAGAATGACTTGGAGGCTAGGTGTAGGACTTTAGAGACCCACTACTTAGTATCTGGAGACCTGGCGGCTCGGGTAGAGTGGCTTAGGGCACAGGCTGATTGGAAATCTTACCTGGCAGATAAGGCTAAGAGACGCTTGCTTTTTTGTAGACACTCCCAATACATTAATTCTGACATGTGCAGCAGTTATTTGGCTTTTCTAGCTAAGGGCGACTCGGGGGTGCAAAATGTGACGGCCATTAAAGATACCCGGGGTGATATTCAGTACAGGGGGGAAAGGATTGCGGAGGTATTTTTACAATTTTACTCCAGTCTGTATGGATCTACGGCACGCTACTCCCCTGCCCAGTTATGCGAGTATTTGGATGGGGTTGCCCTGCCGAGGTTGGAACAGGGGCCCAGGGCCCTTTTGGATGCCCCCGTGTCGGAGAGGGAGGTGGAATTGGCGCTGGCGGATGTCCCGAACCATAAGGCGCCTGGTTCGGATGGCATTCCGGTGGAAGTGTACAAGCAATTTTCCAAGTTTTTTATCCCTAAGTTACTGGAGAACTTCCAGTTTATTTTCCAGACGGGTACCCTCCCCCCTTCTATGTCCGAGGCCCTTATAATTGTGATTCCCAAGGCGGATAAGGACCTGCTGTACCCTGAATCATACCGCCCTATTTCGCTCCTGGCCACAGATGTCAAATTGCTAGCTAAAATTCTCGCCACGCGGCTTAACTCTGTTATCACCCATATAGTACACCCTGACCAGACGGGATTTATGCCGGGCAAGACCACCTCTATAAACCTGCGTCGTCTATACACGCATATCCAGTTGTCGACGGGAACTGGGTCGGAGGCGGCGGTTGCGTCCTTGGATGCGGCTAAAGCCTTCGACTCAGTTGAATGGATGTACTTGTGGGAGGTTCTGCGTCGGTTTGGGCTGGGGGACTCCTTTATTAAATGGATGCAGATTTTATACTCAGATCCTAGGGCCAGGGTGTGTGTGGGTGGCTATACCAGTGCACAGTTTAGATTGGGGAGGGGTACGAGACAGGGGTGCCCCCTGTCTCCTGCCCTGTTTGCGTTGGCTATTGAGCCCCTGGCCTGCATGATTCGGGCGGATGACGGAATTGTAGGGTTTCCGACGGGGGGGGCGGTTGACAAAATTGCCCTGTATGCAGACGACCTGCTTCTCTTTTTGGCGGATACGGGGGCATCGTTGGAGAGGGTCCTCGTGGTGATGGATCGTTTCGGTCTGTTTTCGGGGCTTAAAATCAACTGGTCCAAGTCCAATCTTTTCCCCTTGTCTGGAGTGCTCCCGGGTGGTGCTGCTGGGGATCATCAGTTGCGGTGGACTACTAAATTTAAATATCTTGGCATTTGGATATCGGCTGTAATGTCCCAATATGTCAGTCTAAATATCATTCCAGTAATTGATTATATTAAATTAAAGTCCCAGGCTTGGCGCAGGCTTCCGTTAACTGTAACAGGTAGAGTCAACTTGGTTAAGATGCTTGTACAACCTAAGCTGCTGTACCCCCTTTTACAGGCTCCTGTATACATACCGCTAACAGTGTTTAATTCTATTAATGCATGTGTTTCATCTCTGGTGTGGGGGGGAAAACGTGTGAGGGTCCGGATGTCAGTGCTTCAGAGGCATGTTCCACAGGGTTTATATTACTCCTGCAAGGCTGGAGCGGATGGGGCAACGTTCTGAGAATGGGTGCCATAGATGTGGGGTCCGTCCGGGGGATTTTTGGCACTTGTTGTGGGGGTGTCTGGATGTCCTGGGATTCTGGGAGGAGGTGTGGGCGGCTGCACTGAGTACTCTGTCCATTTCAATACCTATTGACCCCAAGGTTTGTCTTTTTGGCCTAACTCTAGCTGAGTCCTTTGATACTGTGACTTATAGATATGTGTTTTCCTTGATGTCACTGGCCAAGGTTATAGTCGCAAGAGCATGGATGGCGGTGACCCCCCCTTCTCAGAGCCGATGGATCGCGCTGGTAAACGACACTATCAGCCATGAAAAATTTGTGTACCCTACTAGAAAGGCGCTGCACAAGTTCCACAAGGTGTGGACCCCTTGGATTGACTCACCGTATTATGTTGAGGCCCTTGATGGGGTGGGCGCTCCTCCTCGTAAAGGGACTGTCCTCCCTGGGTATGTGTAGTCTGTGGTTATTGGCCGATCTGGGGGGAGGTCTGGGGGTATCCCTCGGGGTAAGCTCCGGGTGGCAACCGGGTGATAACAGCTTTGGTAACCGTTGTATAAGTTTGGTAACATTGTATATTACATCTACTGTATATGACATATAGTGCAAGACATGTTTCGCTTAACGTGCACTTTTGTTTGGATGTTTTCTGTTTGTATGCTTTATGTGGTTTTGGGGTTTTTATTGTATTCTTTTTGTAAAACAAAAGAACTGTTCAATAAAAAATACCTGATTTAAAAAAAATGTTGTTTTTGTTTTTTTGGGATGCAGGATGGAGAGGATGAAGAGAAGTGATAAAGAAAGTTGAACGGTGGAATGAATTTTCCGAATGTGGAGGCGTATCTGGAATTGAATTATACGGCACAAGTTTTGAAATTGAGTGAGAAAGAAAGTAAGGCTGCATGCAGGGTAAGATATATGGCTGGATGGATGTTACCTGTGTTAAAATGGCATGAAAGAAGTTTGAAAGAAACTATGGCATTTGTGGTATGTAATAGTATAAAGTGATTGAAGATTTTGTGAGGAAGTTTGATTTGTTGAGTGTTAGTAAGAAAGATTTTACATGGAGAAAGAAAGTTGTACAGCTTTTGAGAGAGAGATAATCTGTCTGCAATATTGAAGGTCTAAGAGCAAATGAGGTAGAACAGACATGGAAGAAAATTAGTATGAAAGGCATTACAAACAGGCAGAGTGAAATTGCATAGATGAGTTTTCATTAAGTGTTGCCAGTAGGGCAAGTGCCGAATAAAAGAGATTTGGTGAGTTCAGATGTATGTCCTAAAAGTGGGTGTGGTGGGAGAGAAAGTGTGATTTGATATGGCATTGCAAGTATGTGCAGAATGTGTGGAGACATTTTAGGAGCTTGTGTAAAGATTTGACAGATGTAGGTGTTATGAATTGGAAACTAGTAATGTTTGGATTGGGAGCATGTGGAAGTATGAATGTTAGATTATTATGGTTATTAAGATGTTGTGCTTTAGAGTGCTTATGGGATGTTAGAAATATCTTAGTGTTTAGAAGGGATGAAATTCGAACAGATGTATGTATTAGGATGATTCTAGGGAAACTATATTTGATTTATTTGTGGGATAAGAGGAATGTGTGTGGGATGGATGATGAAGGAGTGTGGAAATATAGAAAATGGAAGCATTTAGTGGATAGATAAATATAGATGGTGTGGGTGGAGTGTTAGGTGATGGGTTTCTTTGGGTTTTTTTTGTAGGCCTGAGGCCTCAGAGTTTAAATTGATATGAATTAATTGAAACAATTAAACATGCATGATGAGTAATGTGTTCTTTGAAGGACAATGGAAAGTGAGAGGTCTTTGGACCAAATGGAAACACATTTCACTGAATGGTAAAAAAAAGAGAAAAAAAAATCTGTTCTTATCAGTTTAATAGTTGATACGTCCTGTATCTGGGGACCCTATATTAAATGGATTTTTGGAACAGGGAGATGAAAGAAGAGCTTGCTCTGTCCACTCCACGCATTGACCTGGTATTACAGTACCCCCAGGAATGGTGTACCCCTCCTAAGTTTTGATCAAAAACAGAACTGCAACTTTTCTCTGCAATAAGCACAGGTGATGCCTGCCTGTTTCTCTAATCAATCCCATTCTTCTGCCTATGTGCAACAATCAAGGTATAACCTGCCAGCTTTTCATAGCCTGCTTTTCTAAGCATTGGTTTTCCAAGCATATTGGACCTGTAACTGGAGTTTCATCACTATTTACTCTTTTTCCACAGGTAACCTCAACTGAGTGGGCCTAGTTTAACAAATCATCCGTGCAATTGTGAAGTATTGTATTTCTTTTCTATTTATATTTTAATACTTTAGTGTTTTTTGTTTCTGTGCGTTAGGTGAAGCTTGTTGCATAATATCTTTATTATTTGTGTTTGGTATAATTTTGCTGGGTAAGGTTTAAAAGGGTTTTTTTTTTTTTTTCTTGTAGTTAATTAGCCAGCTGTGCTAATTGCTTGGGCTGTGGTAATTGATTAGTTCCTTGTGTGTTATATAAAGGGGGTTTAGTTTAAAGCTGGCAAGGTATAACCTGCCAGCTTTTCATAGCCTGCTTTTCTAAGCGTTTGTTTTCCAAGCATATTGGAGTTGTAACCGGATTTTGGACTGGATTTGGGCCCATTTAAAGTTGTGTGTTTTGTTGGTTAAGCGAAGTTTGCTGATTTTTATTCAAATAAACCTTCTAGGATGTCTGCTCTTGTGCATTGCAGTGGTTGTGATGCTTTTGTTTTGCGTGAAACAATTTGGAAACTCAGGTGTTCTCTAATCTGTCAGAAGATGTATTTTTTGCAGGATGAGATAGTTAGAATGCATGGTGAGATATGCAGGATGTCTACATCTTTGATGCCACCATTGCCTCAGAGAGTTCCCAGGAAGCGCACTGGGTGGACTATGATGAGGAATGCTTGCAAGAAGGTTCCAGTTGTGCAAGGATACATTGCACAGCCTCTGCCCTTGCATAACTCATATGCAGCACTTGGAGGCCTGGAGTGCATGAGGTGTTAAGATAACCTGATGGTGAGAAAAGGGAATCCCTGAGAAGGACTGCACTTCTTGTGGGGGATTCTATTAGGGGTATCCAGCTGGGAAGAGGACCCAAAAATAGGATTCAGGTGAAGTGCTTGCCTGGAGCTACAGCTCCACGTGATAAAAAGCACATTTTAAATATTGTAAAGGCAGTGAGCAAGGAAAGGGAGGTTGAAGTCATTATCCATCTTGGGACAAATGACTTAGCCAATGCTGGAATTGTAAATGGGTAGAGGAGCACTTTATTGCGCTGCCTATCTGAAATATGTGGAGAAGAGGAGGAAATGGTATGTAGAGGCAGCTGAAGGTGGAAAGCGGGGCTTCCTCTATAAGAGATCCAAAGCACCCTGTGAGGGGTGTGCAGACAATGTAAATCTTGGATGACCACCTAGCACCACACTACATATACCTGAAGTCAAACTGATGTAATATAGTAATTAATAGACTCTATTAGCAGAAGACTATATAATAAAACAGACTTAATAAAAACAACAGATATTGGTAGAGTAATCAATAGCAGAGACAGTGGGGAGTGGTCCTCAACCCACTGTGCACATACAAATTACTGCCACAATGCCAGATAATCCAAACCACAGTGCAGAAGGTGGGGAGTGGTCCTCTACCCACCCTCGACAGACAATACAAAAAAATACAAAATACAGGTTGCAGTCAGTGTCAAATTTCAACTGTGTTGTCCCGCTTGATATGTCAATACAACTGATGATTCCAATGCAGAAGTGGTATGGCGGTATAATGCTGGAATACTAGTGGAAAGTTTGTGCCGTATTGTACAATGATGTAGATTCCTACAAATGAATAGATATAATACTCAAAAGTTCCCAGGGTGATGATTGAACACAGCAGGGCCGGACAAGGATCTAGGTTTTACCTGAGTCCTTTGTGTCAAGTGGTCCTTGCGTTCTTACTCCGGCTGTCAAGTGCTGGAAAGCAGCTGTTCACGTGTCCGTGGTCTCATGGCGGCGTGCACACTGACGCATAAACCGAGAGATAATGCGACTTTGCTTCTATCCCGAAGTCTGTGCTTGTCAGTATCGCAAATAGTGGAGATTTCCAGATACAGGCTTTACCTATGTGTTTCACCGATAGGGCTTCATCAGGGTGTGCTGTCTGCTTGTGATACTGTCTCTGTGGGTAATCCTTGCTGGAATTTTAAAGGCGCTTCTCTCTGATAGGGTCCGTGCAAACAGTTGTCTAGGTGTCATAGTGATGAGTAAACAGAGGCCCTGTTGCTATCTGTTCTCTTTGTGCTATCCGTTGTGCTAGATGAAAAACAAAGTTGCTACAAGGAAGCCAGGGATCAGAATACACAATGGGCCGGATCCAGAACTACGTCTGTCTTCCATAGACGGAAGTAATTCAATAAACAATAGCTACTGCGCATGTGGTAGCTATTGTACGTAATCTGTGTATCGTTTCGATACGTAGATTGCGTATATGCGGTCTAAAAGACTGTGCATTTCGTGCAGTGGAAGAAGCCGGGGTGGGCTTCCTTTAGCCAGGTTTCGTTGGGTTCTTGTTTGTTCACCAATGCACTAGGGGCCAATACCTCCTTAAGGTTCTTGATTTTTCTATAGGTGATGAGCGGTTGGCTGGGAAGGAGTTCACGAAGAATAGGATCTTTCAAAAGCAGTTGCCAATGTTTTTTCAAAAAACTATAGATCTTGATTTTAGAGACAATTGAGGTTTTGCTACATACCAATTTTGCCATCAGCTTATTATGATTTCTTGTGTCTATATAATTTTTTTCTGTCACCATCTGTCCTGGGTATGTTTGGACCAATTTTCCTATCTTCAACCTAGACAAAACAACTTTAATAAGTAGTAAACACACATTAATATCAATGTCTTTCTCTTCTGTCTATATAAACTTATTAAGATAAACTTTGGTGGAAAATTTGCGCTTTTGATGTATTTTAGTATAAACTGTAATATACCGGCGATCCTCTCTATCCCCTTTCCGTTTCGTTTTTTATAAACACGCATGTGTTTGCATGTAAATGCAAACACTTGCAAGGATGTGGATTTGTACATAGAATTGCTAGGGTGTCATAGGATTTTTTCTATTTAATATCAAATCCTATTATTGTTTGCATAGCCAAATTTGATTCAAATGTATCTTAATATGTTATTTGTTGCCAAGTTCAATTGCATGTATGCTAATATGCAGTGTTACTCTATCATTATTCTTGATAGCCATGTATATGTAACTATTTTCTTGGATCATTGCCGTTCGCATTATCTAAATATCCAGATACCTAAATGTTTAAATATTTAAATATTTGAATGTATAATCTAAAAGTAACAATCAATACTGGGTGACTTGTAACATGTTTTAAATAGTTTTCTCTTGATAACTTTTTACCTGCACGTATATAAACATATGTTTTTCTGATCCAGCAAACCTTTTATCTGATGTTGATCTCCTCCCAAGAGGTTAATACACCTCAGGTGTTTTCTAATTAACGAGGGAGGAGTGCCTTAAAAAGGAGGACATTCAAATGCTGTGCTACTTTCCTTCTGAAGAAATCTCCAGTCAGGAGATGAAACGCGTCAAGGTGTTATAATTTATAATCTACGATCCTAACAGTCCAAAGACTATACCTTATGTTGCTTAGGAAAACCGCTGGCTTTAAATCAAATTGACACAGCCTGCATCCATCGGGAATTGGAGAATCGGGCGCCCGTGAGGCCGTGCGGCGCAAGGCACCCATCACTCTATTACCGTTACTATCTGGAGTGGGAACCTCAAAGTAATGAATAACTGTGCATGCTACTTTTATATACCACATATCCGGCGGCACGGAGCGACCCATGACTTTGGTTGCTCGCTGCTGACTTCTCTAATAGCAGACTTTTCTATCTTCACCCAACGAGTGGAATACAATCTGCCTTGCTAACTGGAGTACAGCTACTTGAGACACTGGCCACACGGGGACCCGGACCCCACACGGTTTGTTTACCTGCGGGCCAGTAAGACCGCTGCACTGTTCCTTTAATTGAAGGCTACCACCGTTTTTCACATAAAGTGATATTATCTGCTGTGACTTTAACTGCTTGTTGCTGCTGCATTAATTTTATGCACACGTTATTCTATTTATATAGCCTAGCCGACATTCTTCTGGACGTTATTTACCAGATATCCAGAGTACATTATCACAACTGGTATTCTCTACATCTAATAGAGGCTTTAACATTCCATTTTATATCATATAATGAATATGTGTTGATATATGTGCAATATGTTGTTTTTATGTTAATTTTTAATATTATTGTTTTATAATAAATTGCCATTTAGCACTTGAAATTTTTAAGTCATCTGGTTCTTTCCTCTCCTCTGTGGTTCTTGCTCATTCAGCAATTATTTTGTTCCAGTTTGGTTTTTGTTGGGGTTAGCAGACCCCATCTGCTGAGTTGGAAGCTGTTAATCACAATAGGTGAGGAATACTTAATTGGTAGTTTACAAGTTACCCAGCTCACTGGTTATTTTTTCTATATTTTTTTCAAAATACGTTCCATTTCCTTGAAGTTGCTGTTGTAATTGGTTATGAAGCGGACACTTTCTTTTTCTTTATCTTTCTCTTCTATTTTTCCCTTCCTTTTGTTTTCTGTTATCATTTTATCTTTTAGGAGGGTTTTTCTTTTTGTTTCTATTAAGTTTAAGAGTATTTTCTACCAGATTCTTGTTTTTTCCCAGAAACCTCTTTTTTTTTTTTGTTTTTATTAGTGAACAACAGGTAACATACACAGCACCACAAAGAGGTTACAAGGTACAGCATTATGAACGAAACATAGCAAGAGAAAGCGGGCAGTACAGTGCAATACAAAAATGTAAAGGTGGGGCAGTACATTGAATGGGTTAAGTAGCTGACTGCGTGGACCAGGTTTCAATCATACATGTCATCGCACGCGTATCTGTAGGCCCTCTTGTGTTACCCCCCCAAAAAAAATTGTTATTATTTATTTAAAAAATGTTTTTTGCAGTTTTTAATAATTAGCTATCTTTAACCTA
>WWET01004999.1:65385-81386 GCA_011038615.1 Limnodynastes dumerilii
GTGATTGCAGTCACCTGTGTTACACACCTTTCTATTCAAATAACTAGTATAACACAGGTGACTGCAATTAGATTAGGAAGGAAGAGCAGGAGCAGAGTATTATGTACCAAATGGAGGGGGTCATGTTGGAGGGTCTGTGATCTAAGTAGACTGGAGGAATGGTCAAGAGTGTGGCAACTGCAGTTTAATGCCAAAAAATGCAAAATCATGCACTCAGGGCACAAAAACCCAAAGTCTCAATATATCCTTAATTGCACTACATTAGAATCTACTGAGGAGGAAAGGGATCTAGGAGTCATTATTTCCAGTGACTTAAATGTAGCCAAGCAATGTAACAAAGCAATTAGAAAGACAAGTCAGATGCTTGGTTGCATAGGGAGAGGAATTAGTAGCAGAAAGAGGGAAGTAGTGATGCCCCTTTATAGATCATTGGTACGACCTCACCTAGAATACTGTGTTCAGTTCTGGAGGCCATATCTCCAGAAAGACATAAATACATTACAGACTGTGCAAAGAAGAGCAACTAAAATGGTCCATGGCCTGTGTAACAAAGCATACCAAGAAAGGCTAGAGAAACTAAGCATGTATAGCTTGGAGCAGAGTAGGGAGAGGAGGGACATGATAGCAGCTTTCAAATACATCAAGGGTTGTGACCGGCTAGAGGAGGGTAGCATTTTTCAAAGGAAGAGGTGTGATAGAACATGAGGGCATGAATATAAACTTGAGGGTGGTAAATTCAGAGGAAATGTGCGGAAAAATTACTTCACTGAAAGGGTGATAGATAAGTGCAATAGCCTCCCATCTGAGGTGGTTGAGGCCAATACAGTAGAACAGTTTAAACAAGCTTGGGATAAATATAAGGATATCCTAAATTGTAAACTAAATTGCTGGTAAATAGGGTCTAGGTTCAGTATAGTTTTGAATAAACAAATGGGCAGACTGGATGGGCCATGTGGCTCTTATCTGCCGTCACTTTCTATGTTTCTATGTAATCAGCACCTCATCCAGGTAGCCCAATTACTCACACATATTGCTTATTGCACTAATAAATGCACCAAATACATACAGCTGATAAGAACAGATTTCAGTCTCCAGTGTCTTATTTCTTATTTTGTGTGTGCATGCATGGTGAATGTGCTGTCGGGCTGTCGGTCGCCTTGTGCGCATAAATGTGCCCAAAAAAGTGGTGTAATTTTGGCAAAAAATTTTTGTTACATCCTTACACAGTATTAAAGTGATGCAACTATGTACTTTGGCTCGGTCAGCCTGTATGAAGCTCAATACGAAACTTTTTCGTCATGCAGTCATGTGTTGTGTGCCAAGAAAGAATGAATAACAAAATGGCCCCCTCTGGTGGGCTGCTGACTGCTGTTAGAGCTACATTGATTGTGACATCATCACAGTTGCTATGGCGTTCATTTTGCAAACTCAGGCAATTGTCTGCTGGCATTGTGACATCATCGCAGGCCATTCAAATTCTTCAGACACAAAACCTAGGCTGGTTTGTATTATAAGGGCACAGTCGTGCCTTTATATTAAGGTTGACTATAATAAACAGCATTCCGCCATTGACTTTCGGTCACACGGGGGGGGGGGGGTTGACTTTCGGTCACAGGGGGGGCATGATGTTTAAGGGGCTATAGCTCAGAAAGTATTTGACACATTAACATGAAATTTTCACCAGTCCGTACAGAATCGTCTCCTGGTGCTGCATGTCCAAATTTATAGTGAAATAATAAAAAATGACAAAATTGGAACAGGTTAAAGTAGAAAATGTTGCAGTTTTTTTCTACTTCCTTTTTCATAAAGCCACATTACATTAACATTTGATTGGGAAGGCATAACTCAGTGTAGATGGTGTCTTTTCACTAGCTGTTTTTTTTTTTGTTAGAGAGCTAATGTGCCAGGGGAGTTCCTTTGGGGGGTCAGATTTCTGAGAAAATTACAGTTTATTTACAATTTAAGAAAATGTGCCCATTATAGAGATAGGAAATGTCACAGATTTCATAACGTTGCGCATGTCAAGTAAGACTGCTGGGTGCACTGATACTGCCTCCACATGAGAGGAGAAACATGGCCGACTTCTCTCGCACAGAGATTTTACTGGAGGAGAAGTCAGTCATATTACCTACTCCTGGTGGGCTGAGAGACGTTTTGGGGTTGAGAGAGGTCCACTATAAAAAATTAAAAGGTTTGACATGGCTTTATTAAAACTTTTTTAAGACCCGATAGCTGTGTGAAAATCTTCCGCCCCAGTGACGTCCTAATTTATTCACTGCACTGAGGGAGGAGGGGGCGGGAGATTTGAATGTGGAGCGTGAGAAGAAGAAACTTTTTTCATGTGTCCACAGGCTGCAGCACTCCTATATCTGTTCCAATAGATATCTTATAATTAAACTAGCAATCATATCTTATATATAAAATTTGCAGGTAGTGTAACACTGAATCAATGCGTCCTGTAAGCTTTGGTTTCATGTAACAGCGTTGTTATGCTCCGATATGTCTCCTGATCTCTTATTGTAAAGTAACAGACAGTTTGTTAAGTGAAGCACCGTCAAGCTTTCCTGAATATATGTAGCATTGGCACACACAAGGTTAATGCTCATCATGACAAATTAATAAGTCCGGACAGAGGTCGTGCAAACTAGACTGGAGCCGGCTGAGCCTACTAAGAATCCTCTGACATACTTCCTGGGTGAGGGTCAGCAGCAATCACTCACATCCCTACACAGAGCGGCCAGCTGTCTCGCCGGCAGAGCAAAGGGAAACCTCCACCCCCTTCTTGTAAAGAGTGCTTCATTCCCTGAGTGCAGGACAGGTTACGTGTCATGTCAGCGTCATGCTGATTGATGCGATGTGAGCGCTCCGGGAATGAAGCAGTCTCTGTACCAGAAGGGGTGGATGATTTCTTACTGCTGAGAGAGAGGAGGACAAGAGCCCCACAGAGGAGAGGAAGAGCCAGCAGCCAGAAGCAGGTAAGGACTGTGAAAAACAAGGCAAACATGGAGTGATTACACACAGGGATAGGGCAGAAAAAAAGACAGTATGGACACAAGGAAGGGACATAAATACTGGATGGACACAAAGAGGGGACATAAACACTGGATGGACACAGAGGTGACATAAACACTGGATGTCCAAAAGCAGGGGACAAAAATACTGAATGGACACAAGGATGGGACATAAATACTGGATGGATACAAGCAGGGGACATAAATACTGGATGGCCACTTAGAGGGGCTATAAATAGTGGATGGCCATAAGTAGGGGACATAAACAATGGATGGACACAAAGAGAGAGAAGAAAGACTTTATGTATCCATTGAAGGGGCAGAAAAACTGGCTGGACACAAGGAGGGGACAAAAAGTGGCTGAACATAGAAGGCCAGAAGGCTGGACAAATTGGGAGGAGACAGAAAGACTGGATGGATACACAAGCAGGGGGCATGTATACTTTAACCATATAAAAAGCTATGAAATTCCACAGACAAAAAACCTTGCGGTTTAACATGTCTGATTAAGGTTTCCTGCACTGTCACAAAATCTGAGAGACCTATAAAACTTTACACTCAAACTCCAAAAAGCAATGAAATTACAACATTAAGGCTAGAGCCTTAATGGACGTGTTCCTTAAGCTATACATACATGATATACCATAACATCCTGTCGTTCGCTGCAGATTCAGCACTATCATGGGGTGAGATTGCTGTCACTCACAAAATGGTGGAACTGCTAAATCACAAATGTGTGTAAACATTTTATGCAGATGAAGGTTTGAGCGGTTATGTAGCATAAGAGAGAGTTACCACAACAACAGGCATTGGGATCATTTGATAATTGCAGAAAAAGAAAGTAGCTCAATTTCAGAATGTATTATTTTACTGACAGAAAGATTTAAGTATCCTTTAAAAGATGTATCAGTTGTAATATAAAAAAGTATGTTCAACTGTTCAACTAGTTCAGTTGAGTTAAAAAAAAACACAGACATATTGCAGATGATTTAAATAATCACAGAGAAAAATTAAACATACTGGTAAATAGTAAAGGGAATAATATTGGGCTATCTTTTTGAATGTAGTTACTCAAACCTTTAGTTGCATAGACAGAATGTATATATTCAGGGATGGAACTTTGCGTTTCTTGGCCCCATATTAAAGTACAGCAACGCAATGCCCCTGCTCTCTGAAAAAACAAACAAACAGAGCAGGGCCTTTTCTGCACAATTAGAATTGGGCAAATTATTACCACTGTGGGTGCAGAGGGGGCAGCTGCCTCAAAGCTTCCCACCCTGTGTCACAGTCTCTTTACAATCAAACCCACAAATCTGTAAATTAGCAGCTCCACCATTTTGTGAGTGACCGCAATCTCACTCCATGATAGTGCTGAATCTACAGCGAACGACAGGATGTGATGGTATATCATGTATGTATAGCTTAAGGAACACGCCTTAATGAGCCTTAATGTTGTAATTTCATTGCTTTTTGGAGTTTGAGTATAAAGTTTTATAGGTCTCTCCGATTTTGTGACAATGCAGGAAACCTTAATCAGACATGTTAAACCGCAAGTTTTTTTGTCTGTGGAATTTATCTCTATGTAAGGTAAAAAGCAATCAGGCTGATTTGATTAGTCGAAGTACATTGCCGGCAGCCCACAGAGTTAAACGTGACAAATAGGGAGAGGTGGTGGGGAGGGAAGGAAGTGTGTGAGTGAGTCAGAAGGGAAGGAGTCTATGCAAATTGCATGCCTTCAGCCAACCTCTAGCTATCACAGAGCACTCACGAATGTGTGTGACTAGTGTAAAAAGGTCAGAGAGGGAGAGATATCTTATATATGCCTGTGTGGTCTATCCTGTGCAATGAAGGGTGTTGCACTGGCAGGCAGCTCCTAGCTCCTTGGCCGCCACCACCACAGAAGTAAAGTAGTAAGGCAGTGCACACTCCTGAAGAAGATGGTTTGAGCCCGGAACGCCGGCTTTCCAGGCTCCAGTTAATCAGGTTATCAGATCAAGTGAGTATCTGGTCTGGCCAGGCACTCTCTGAGGGGGTCCCTCTCTATGGCCCCCTAGAGGAAGAAGAGGAATTGACGCTTCAGGTGGCATCAGACAACTTTGTGTTGTTTCATCAGTATTATGGCTGGCTTAAAAGAACACCATTCGTTTTGTTGTGGATTCAAGCCAAGGATCGGTTAGCATTGTGTGGATCGCTCAGAACATTCTGGAAAAGCTGGCAGGAGTCAAGGTGTCTGATCTTTTCTGCATGCAAGATTTTCCTAAGCAATCTATGTATGACATCACCTTCAGGAACTTCCTGGACTATGGCTCAACACCTATGAGACACTGAAAAGGAAGACTGGCATTGGAGATATAGCAAAGGTTAAAATGATCCCCTTGTTCAACATACAGGACATTCCCCTGACAGTCCATCTCTACAACCTGTATGCTGACATTGGGCTGATAAAAGTTTTTCACTATTGCAGCAAGGTCAGTGAACTAGTCAGACAACAGAACGTCCTTGGAGTATTTAATTGAAAGTGGCAATTTTAGGTGCGGCTGATTGTTGATGGCAGCAATGTTGGGGGTACCAAGCACCCTCCAACAACTTTTACCGTTGGATGAGAGAGAGGCTCTTAATATACCCAGGGCAGCCATCATTCTGCCCTGGGTATATTAAGAGCCCCAGGGCAGCCATCATTCTGCAGCCTGTGCTACCAGTATGGACATGTGAATGAGGACTGTCCCACTGGCAAGACATGCCGAAATTGCAAGCAGCCTGGACATGAGGCCGGTTCGTGCTCCAGGCCCAGGCTTTGTGACCTGTGCAGGAAGCCGGGGCACACAGCCAAAAGTTGCCCCAGGTTTCAGCCCTTTGCAAGTGTTGTTCAGCCAGCTGAGGAGGCCACCTCTGTAGATTGTGGGGGACAGACAAGCCATGCTGCAGTTATGGAGGTACAACATGATGCTGGGGAACAGCCAACTATGTCTGAACCTGCACTGATGGCAGTGTCTAGGGGCCTGATCCAGAGTTACGCCGATGCGCTGTGCTTATTAAAGCACAGCGTATCGGCGTTCACTTACCTTGGCACTCCCCCTGTGCTAACTCTGGATCAGGCCCTACGTGTGTACTTACGCACGTTTGTTACTAACGTACGTACATTCTTATCTAACTGCGCCCTCAAATGCCCATTTAAATGTCTCCCCCCACCCACTTTCACGTAACTTCTACCGTACGGATAAAAACCACACACCTTCCGTATGTATGTCCATAAGTGCGATTCACAAGTCCATGCCTAAAGTACTTACGTGTGTAAATACTACGTAATTTGCATGGAAAAAGTTACTACGCATGCGCATTTAATCCGCTCCTAAAAATACGCACGCAACCCCGCGCAAAGACGTATCTGTGTATACAGCCCACTGTGTCGCAGCTCATCCGGAGGCATCTCTGCATTTATAGCAGCCAAAGTCAGCAGACGGTTGTCCAGATATTATGCAAATCAGCAGCGGGTTATTTCCACCCATGCCGCAGGTAAGATCACACCAAACAAAACCGTAGAACTACAGGCCCGGGTCTGTCCGGCCACTACCTAAACTGAGGTGTAGCTCGTGACTGCTGTGAGTGAAGCTCGGTGCAGGCACTTAGGAAACCCCTCCCATCAATCGCATGTACTATGACTGCTAGACCTCTCCCTAAATCTCTCATCTGTTCAAACGGAACATGGGAGAAGGTGACGTCTGGGCTGGCGGCCCTAATCCTGAGAATCTTTGGTGTTGGATGCTACAAGGACATTTGGTAATGATGAAGCTACGATCAGAATGTCAGCTGTATCAGTTACGAGATCCTTAAAACAAGTAAATATAAAATACTGCAATTCATTACATTGTCCACAATCCATCGCTCTCTCCTCCACCTCTGCTCTTTCCCCTCTCTCAACTCCACTGTCTCCACTCTCTCCTCCGCTCTGTCAATTCTCTCTCCTTCACTCTCTCTATGCTCTCTCCTCCGCTATGTCCCCCTCTCTACTCATTTCTGTCCCCACTCTCTCCTCTGCTCTGTCAATGCTCTCTCCTCTGCTCTTTCCCCTCTCTCATCTCCGCTCTCTCCTCTGCTCTGTCCCCTTTCTCTCCTCTGTTCTATCCCCTTTCTCTCCTCCGCTCTGTCCTCCCTCTCTCCTTCGCTCTGTCCCTGCTCTCTCCTCTGGGGCCCTGTCTAGCTACAGACTTCTCTTAATGTGCTCATGCTTTAATACTGAAAGTTTTCACAGTTTAAAATTTATCACATCTTTATTGACTATATTTCAGGACCACTTTGAAAAAGGGCCTTGTCCAGGCTTGAAACACGTCAGTGGATGAACACTCACACCTCGAACACACACTACTTACCTGAGAACCAGCACGTGGATCGGTACTCTCATCTCTCCTGCAGGACTTTAAAAACCTGGGACGGGGACCGCCAGAGGGACTTAATCAAGAACTTGCTTACCGCTATCTGGTACGAGGGGAGGGAATCTGGGGGTAGAGGTTTTATTGTTTTTTTGTAATTTTTACCATGTTGTTTTTGAGAATGTGTAATTAGATGTAATAAAAATTGTTAAAACTTGCTACACCGATTTGTTTCCTCTTTTTCTCTTTTGCCTATTCTCAAGCGATTGCTGAACAAAGGGGATCAGAATTACAAAAGAATAAAGACTTGCATTTCATGTAAACAAGCTGCCTGCCATCAGTTGGTTATATATTTTTTTTAAGTCACTTTATAAGAGGACTTTATGTTATATATGTAGTGCAGATAATTTTAGAGGGTTTTATCTGTAGTTTTCATGTTTACCTATGCAATCTGCTTCTTGTTGCAGGTCACTGCTGCCAGGATTTTATGGCAGTTAAACAAATGTTTTTTCTTGTTTTAACTCCTTTTTCTTTGCAGGTTTCTTTCAGCACTGAAGTGAAGTGCATTGTGGGCCACATATTAATGTTTATGCAAATTTCCTACTGCTATGAAGTAATAGCAGTTTTTTTTTATTGTGTTTTTTAAGTTTTGGTGGCCTTTAACACAAATACAAAAATGCATCATGTTCAGCTAGATATAATCTCACCCAATGTGAGAGGTATTAAGAGTTTAGCCAGGCGCAATGTGATTTTTGATTTATTGGACACCCTAGAGGGTGACATTATATGTCTGCAAGAATGCTGTATAGATGCTGAGCTGGGGAAAGATGTATGGTGGAAGGGGACCAGTTACTGGTCTGAGTCGTGTAAAAATAAGAATGATGGGGTTGGGGTGTTGATAAGAAACAGGAAAATAGTTGTTAAAATAATTTTTGATTGTAGAAGCTGGGAGATGTGTTATTTTGACCACTGACTTTAGGTTGTTAATATTTAAGTTAGTTAACGTTTATGCCCCTGTAGAAAAGAACGATGACAAGGAATTATTTCAGAAGTTGAAATTTTATTTACTGGGTAGGATCCCTGTAATGATGGCAGGGGATTTTAATTGTAGGATAGATTTGGGTGGGCAGGGGGAAGTGGATGTTATTGGGAATTTGCTGAGGGACATAATTAGTGATTTTGCCTTAAAAAATGTTGTAGATGTGTGTAAGGTAAAGCGGATAGAGGGGGCATAGCGTTCAGATTAGATTTTTTTTTTGTTTCTAACACTCTGTTATGTAAGGAATATAAACAGGGGGAAGTTTGTTTTTCAGTCCATAATATCCAGTACACTGATAGGGCATGGCAGGGGGTATTGGAAACGGAACACTCAGCTGTTACACAATGAGGAAATTAAAAATGTTTTTTTTTTTTTTTTTTTAGGAAATTATGTGATATGGAGGCACATGCCCGTTTAAATTTCTTGTAAAAGCTAAGAAATGAGGGGATGGATGTTACTGAAGATACGGCCCATTGTCACTGAGAGGAGGAATATATCTAAATAGTTGGATCAGAGAGGGAAAAGTATTGTCTTCACTGTCAAAGTAGACAAAATGGAGGAGGATGAAAAAATACTCTAGATTCTTCTTTAAAAAAGTCTGCAATCCAAAAAAGGGGCTGAATTGTGTGTTAGACAGCGATGGCAAAGAAGTGACTGGACAGGACATGTTTCCTTTTACAGTAACTTGTACAGTAGAAAGGTGTGTGATCCAAGCATGTTGTGTAAGGCGATGCTGTAATTAACAAAATCCAGGAGATGGATAAACCGGCTTTAGTCTGTGAGGTGTCGGAGGAGGAGGTGCACTTGGTTGTTAAGAGCTCAACTAAAAACAAAATGCCAGGGAATGATGGTTTGTCTGTGGATTTTTATGACGTGATGTGTGAGACTGTAGGGAAGGATTTTGTTAGTGTTTGTCAGTATATGTGGAACAATGTGATAGTGTGTAAGTCTATGAAAGAAGGAAGAATTGTATTGTTGTTTAAAAAGGGTGACAGACATATGCTTGGGAACTGGAGACCTATCACTCTCCTCAATGCTGACTATAAAGTCTGTGCAAAGATTCTTGCGAATAGAATGAGAGAGGTTGTAACTCAAGTTGTGGATGTGGATCAAGTGTGTGCGGTGCAAGAGGAGAATGTCTGACAATTTATGCCTATTGAGAGATATGCTAGGTGACTGTGCAGGGAGAAAGAAGAAGTGCATGGTGTATGCCATTGATTTTGAGAAGGCGTATGATAGGGTGGCGCATGAGTTTATGTTTACTGTTCTGGTGAAGATGGGTTTTACTGATTTGCTTGTGGAGCGACTGAGGAGTCTATATGAGGGTGCTGGTGAATGGGTTTGAAAGTGAGAGTGTGAGAGTGGAGTCGGGAATGAGACAAGGCTGCCCCTTGTCACCAATTGTCTTAATTTGTGTGATTGAACATTTGCGGCAAATGTTGAGAAGAGACAAAGTTATGAAAGGATTGTTTGTGCCAGGGAGTGGGGGGCAATATCTGAAAGTTATGGGGTATATGGATGATGTTGTGATGGTGTGTGAGAGAGAGTCAGAGCATGGGAGGGTCAAATTACTATTACAGCTTTTTTGTGGGGCATCAGATTTTAAGGTCAATTGGGATAAGTGTGTGTTGAAAAGATTTGGAAGTAGTGAGATTTTGGTTGATGGTGTGGAGAGTGTGCAAAAATCAAAATACTGGGTGTTGTTTTTGAGGATGATCTCAAAGGTACTGAAAGTTGGAATGAATGTGGAAGGAAAATTGGGAAAAAAAATGGATTTCTGGAAACTGCGTAAATTAAGTATGACTGGGAAAGTATTGATTATAAAAAGTGTTATTTTGCCACTTTTGCTTTTTGTTGCATGTGTGTTTCCACTGAATCAAAGGACACTGCAGAAAACGAACAGAATGCTTTTTTCTATTTTTGTGGGGTGTAAGATGGAACGACTGCGACGGACGTACAAGTGTTGAAAGGCAGAATGAAAGGTGGGTTGGGCTTCCCAGACATTGAGAAATTTCTGGGAATAAATTGTGGGAATCTGTTAGTGAAAGTGATTGAGAGTAAGGGTAAGTATGTGTGTAAGACAAAGTATTTGGCTGGATGGATGCTGTGTAGATTGGGATGATTTAAGAGAGAATTGAAGGTGCCTATGGCATTTGCATGTCCTTAATGGTATAAGTGGATTGAGAGGTTTATAAGAAAGCATGATTAGAGTGGGTTGCAAATGGTAGATTTTAGAGATAAAAAGAAAGTTTTGAAACAGATGTGTGATTCAGAGAGCATGTACAGTATTGGTAATTTGAGAGCAAGTGAAGTGAGTGATGTGTGGCTGAAAATAGGTATGAAAGGAATGACGAATAGACAACGTGACATCGTATGGTTGGGAATGCATGATATTTTACCGGTGCATTCTGTGCAGAAGAGACGAGACTTAGTGAGATCTGACGTGAGCCCTAGGGAGGGGTGTGGTGGTACTGAAACCATTCTCCACCTTTTTTTGGAATTATCATTATGCACACAATGTGTGGAGGGGTTTGTGTAAAGTAATAAAATAATTAACAGGAGTGCAGAATGTGACGTGGAAAGTTGGAAAGTTGCTCTATTTGGCATGGGAGCCTCAGGACGGATCCGTGAACATATCCTATGGCTCATTATGTCCTGCGTCATGGAAACATTATGGGACATGAGAAATATCTATGTCTTTAAAAAAGAAGTTAACTGTGGAGGATAGGATACGTAAGGTTTTGGGGAAACTTTATTTGATTTACCTGCATGACAATAAATTTGGGTGCAATGAAGATGCTAAAGGTTTCTGGAAAACCAAAAAGTGGAAACACCTAGTGAAATCTTAGTCATAATAAATAAAGACAAATGACCGTGTTTACTGTTGAAGTTTTATATTGTATGACATAGAAAACATTGCCAAGACAAATCATTGAATAACTGCTGATGTATCAAAATGTCTGAATCCTATCTTTTTGACTTTGTATATATTTCAGTATTTTCAATAAAGATTTATAAAAAAAAAAAATATGTTATCAGTTTAATATGTAATACGTCCCCTATCTGGGGACTATATATTAAATGGAACAGGGAGATGGAAGAAGAGCTTGCTCTGTCCACTCCACGCATTGACCTGGTATTGCAGTACCTCCAGGAACGGTGCACTTCTCCTAGCTTTGTATAAAAAAAAAAAAAGAATTGCAACTTTTCCCTCTTGTCACTCTGCATTCCCATTCCTCCACCTGTGTGCAACAATCAGCACCTCATCCAGGTAGCCCAATTGCTCACACCTATTGCTTATTGCACAAAAAAACGCACCAAATGCATACAGCTGATAAGAACAGATTTCAGTCTCCTGTGTCTTATTTCTTATTTTGTGAGTTCATGCATGGTGAATGTGCTTTTGGTCGGTCGGTCACCTTGGGCCTGATCCAGACCTACAATGTATCGCTCAGCGTTACATCATGGGACTCCCCCTGACACTCCCCCTGCCCTGTCGTATTTACACTCCCTTACTCCGGCTGAAGGCTACCCTAACTTCAGCCAGTGTAAGGGAGTGTAAATACGCTGGGACGGCGGCGTTAGTACGATAACGCCGCCCTCTTAGCCTCATTACCCTCCTCTGCCTCCCTGCACTAACCTCAGAGTAGTAACGCTTGGGGACGCCCCCCTTGTGCTACGGCTGGTGCCGTAGTTACGCTGGGCAACATCTGCCCGGCGCAGGCATAGATTGGCTTTTCAGACGATCTTACGCCTACGCTCGCTGTTTTAACTATGGCAGACGTAGCTCTGGATCAGCCCCCTTGTGCACATAAATGTGCCCAAAAAAGCTGTGTAATTTTGGCCCAAAAAATTTGTTACATCCTTACAAAGGATTGAAGCGATGCAATTATGTACTTTGGCTCAGTCAGCCTGTGTGAAGCTAAATACAAAACTTTTCCTTCATGCAGTGTGCTGTGTCATGAAAGCATGAATGACAAAATGGCTCCCTCTGCTGCACTGCTGACTGCTGTTACAGCTACATTGATTGTGACATCATCACAGTTGCTATGGTGTTTGTTTTTTTAAATTCAGGCAGATGTCTGCAGGCATTGTGACATCATCGCAGGCCATTCGAATCCTTCAGACACAATACCTGGGCTGATTTGTATTTTTCTCTGTGCAAGGTAAAAAGCAATCAGGCCAATTTGATTAGTCAGATTATATTGCCTGCAGCCTACAGAGTTAAATGTGGCAGATGGGCAGGGGTAGCGGGGAGGGAAGTAAGCATGCGAGCCAGCCAGCCAGCCATCGAGAAAGGGAGGAGTCTATGGAAATATCATGCCTTCAGCCAACCTCTAGCTATTGCAGAACACTCATGAATGTGTGTGACTAGTGCAAAAAGGTCAGAGAGGGAGAGATATCTAATATATGCCTGTGTGGTCTATCCCGTGCAATGAAGGGTGTTGCACTGGCAGGCAGCCTAGCTCCATGGCCGCCGCTGCCGCCAAAGTAGTTATTAAATCTATCAGCTAAGATAAATTCACGGTTCCAAGTATTAATAGCGGTCACATAGAGGATTCATCATTCGGTACCGGAGAACAAGACAGACACAGGCTCGTTCAGTCAAAAACATTGTTCTACTTTATTACAGTTAAGATTACATTTTTATAGCACTGTGGTCACTAATCTTTTAGGAGGAAACCTAATCTAAATAGCGCTCTTTGATTCACTGAATTATCTCTCTTGATTATACGTAACTACTGCAGCTTATAAATATGAAAACACATAAGGCAAGACTAAGACCCATATAGGGTAGGCCGAATATCCCGTTATTATAAAAAAAAAAGGTATATCAATTTGTTGTCATAATACAGGTTAATTGAAAACAGTCTTACCATCTAGTTCCTAAAGACCTTGACTTTCAGAGATATCTAAGACACAGCCAGGCAATTATATTTGAACGAACCCAGCTGCACATTTTCCTCCCCTTCCTATGCTATAATTCACACGAACTTACAACATACATTTCTTATCTCAAGGTTTTACACAGAAACTTGGTTTCTAGTCTGCTAATAAGCTGAATAACTAAAATTAATTGAAGCAATACACAAAATGGATGCCTAAAACAAAATTGATTCTTGTTACAACATGGCTGCCACTTTATTCAGTTTCATAAACCCCTCTTTTGATTCAATGAATATTCTTTCCCTGCCTAATATAGGTATTTGGCCCCAATACAGACCCTACCTTCACATATATAAAGTCTCTAGTATCCCTTATATATTGGAATCTTTTTATTCTTTCACATCTGCTGGTCGAACCAAATGCCCTCTGACCCTAACAAGATTGTCCATATTTCTCTCAGGGGTTCTTGTTGCTTCCGGATAGATGTTAGTTATGCCCTGCACATTCTTGGAGCAGGGGTTTCCACAGGCTGGATAGACACGCAAATCAGTATACGGTTCAGACAGCCGGGTAGTTGCAACAAGAATCGGGATTTTATCTTTGGATTCCTTGGATCAATATTAGGATCAGTACAACCACTGTCTCTACAGTTTCTAATGTTCCTGTTACCCATCTAATTTAAACCCTTATTTGAATTTAATCATGAAAAACATCCTTCATTTAACTCTTCCCATGGATTTATGGTCTATTTAACAAAGTCCTTTTATTTTTATTAACAAATAAAAAAAAAAAAATCTTCTTTCATTTCAGTGATCTTTTGCATGTGCCCATATATGACCTCAGTAACATTATCAGGAAAATAATTACAAATGGCTGATCTTACAACCGATGCCTCTTTTTGAGGCTGTCAAATAGTCCAGCACTAATCTGTGTTGCTGCAACACTTTGTTATGGAACTACATCTCTTTTGTTACTATGTCTAATATCTAATATAACTAATCTGTTACTTTATTAAACAGTTTTATCAACAGTAGGCATGAGAGAACACTGGGGCTGTATTCCTATCCTGACTTGGGCTCGCTCAGGGGAATGAGGATCTCTACTCTGGGGAGATTTAGGTTAAGACAGTCCCTTCTGATATGTCCCTTTTTTCCACAATGATAACAAAGGCCATTTCTTAAACAATATTCTGATTGAGGGTCATTACCAGTGGCTCTTGATTTAAATATTGCACCCTGTTTCTAGTAGTTGCGATTACCTTGTGAATCAGGGGCCATAACGTAAATAACCTTAGAAGCTTTTAGTACTTCATCCTTTTTGTTCAATTCAATGGACTTAAGAATGCTTACTGCATCTTCTATTGCCATGTTAGCATATTCAGAGTGACACAAAATAAACTGATCTTTAAGAGTAGATTGCAGTCCACCAAAGAAAGCTTGTTTTAAAAGTCTTATTTCTCTGGCTTCGTTTGTACCAAATCTTGGTCTGTGTGATATCTCAAAACCTTGTCATAATAATCAGTCACACACACTGTCCTTAACCTTGTAATACTTCAGAGGTGGGGGTTGTAAATACTACTTGCTGACAATACCTCTGACCTCTAGTGGTCCTCTAAACGCCTGATGCCAATGTGTGGTAATTGGCTCCAGCAGGGGTAGCCGGTGGATTTTCCCCGTCGGCTTCAGTAGTACCCTCAATAGCCCTTACACCAGGCCCATGTTTGTGGTCCATATTATACCAGACCTATGAACACTAGGATTGATAGCACATAGGCTAGTATAAAGCCAAAAGCAGAAAGTCCTCCTAGTGTAAGGTCTAAACTCTATACACCTTTATCAGGCCTAGTCCTCAATACCATATAGCAATTCATTCTGAAAGTGACTCCCCTTTTTCTCTTGGAATGAAGATCTTGCAATGTGAGGCATGGATCCAGGTATTCTTCCCTTGGACTGTTACAGCAGCAGATGTGGTAAGTAATACCTGATATAAGGGCCGTATTCAGAGATCCATTTTGACAAGTTTTGTGTGTATTTTTAGGATCGGATCGACTGCGCATCAACTGCGCATGCGTAGTAACTTTTATACACCGTCAACGTAGAAGATAAGCGCGGAAATGCCGAAGGGATGGACTTGTGAATCAGGCGTGGAAAAGTGCGACGGAAATATACATTTAAACATTTAAATGATAGAAAGTGCTTACATATTTAGGGCCGGAAATACACGCATCGAAGACACACAAGGTCGGAATTGAGTGCGGCTAGTTAGGGCAAGTCAATGCAGGTCTAAGTCTACGTCTGTGCCAAGAAAGCAAGGGGAGTGACCGGGTTTTTTGGTGGGTGTAACTTGCTCCGTCTTGCTCCATATGTGCGTATATTTGTGGCCTGATCGCCAGACAGATCTCTGAATACGGCCCATAGTCCTTTACATCTGGGATCCAATCTTTTTCTCATGTCTTTTTTTTTTTTATCATCACCCAGTCTCCAGGCTAAGGTTTGTGAGTACTGTGGTCAACGTTAGGACCTGGAATAGAGGAGAATACTTGGACATGGATGTTAGCCAATTGCTTCTGAAGCTGTATCATATAAACCGTTAAATCATCATGAAAATGCTGCATTTGTTGCAGGAACTAACATCCTAGCTTGTATGGGCTTCAAAGCAAAATCACATAAAAGGGAAAATCCCTCCACAAATTTCCCT
>WWET01004999.1:95752-108003 GCA_011038615.1 Limnodynastes dumerilii
GAAAGAGAGCTGGGATGAATTGGGTAAGACTGTGGCGAGAAAGTAAAATTTTTGGATGTTGAGAAGAATGACAGTGACTAGGAAAGTTCTGATTATGAAAGCAATTGTGTTACCAATGATATTGTATGTAACTAATGTGTTTGCTCCCGGTGTGCAAATGGTAAGAAAGGTGGATAAATGTTGTTTTTGTGGGGTTGTAAAATGGAGCGACTGAAGAGGGATGTGGTGATGAAAGAGAGTGAAAGGTGGATTGGACTTTACAAATCTGGAGGTGTATTTGAGTTTAAATTATATTGCACAAGTGTTGAGATTGACTGAGAGGGAGTGTAAGGTGGTGTGTATGGTGAAATATATGGCAGGATGGATGTTGTGCAGTTTGAAATGGCATGAGAGGAATTTGAGAGAACCAATAGCATTTGTGGTGTATAAGTGGTATAGTGGGATTGAAAATTTTGTAAGGAAGCATGACTTGTTCAATGTAAGTAAGGATGATTTTAAGAATAGAAAGAAAGTGGTGCAAGTGTTGAAAGATAGGCAGTATGTGAGTAAGATTGAGGGTCTGAATTCCAGAGAAAGTGAGGTTGTTTGGAAAAAGATTGGAATGAAAGGTATGAGCAATAGACAGAGAGAGATTGTGTGGATGTGTATGCATGGAATATTGCCGGTGCAAGAGATACAAAAGAAGAGAGACTTGGTGAGGACGGATGAATGCCCGAGAGAGAGATGTTATGGAAGAAAGAGTATTGTACATTTGTTATGGAACTGTGGATATGCGCAAGGTTTATGGAAGGGAATAGGGAAAGAGCGGGGGGGGGGGGGGGGGGGGGGGGGGGGGTTATGTAAGGAATTGACTGGCGTGAGAATGGTCACTTGGAAAATGGCTTTGTTTGGGATGGGTGCATGTGGTAAGGTGAATGAAAGGTTGTTATGGTGTGTTATGGTGTTGTTATGGTGTGTATGATTGAGTGTTTGTGGGATGTGCAAAATTTATATGTGTTCAAGAAGGATGAAGTTGAAATTAAGGCATGTATTAAAATGATTAGGGTAAATTGTATACTTGTTATAAATGGGATGAAAGAGTAATGGGTGTGGATGATGTGGAAGGAATTTGGAAACATAAAAAATGGAAACAATGGGTTATTGTAATGTTTTTTGAATAAGAAACAAATGGTTTATCGATTGTACTGTTTTGAATTGAATAAAAAACTTAAAAAAAAAAAATCTGTTCTTATCAGTTTAATATATAATACGGCCCCTATCAGGGGACCATATATTAAATGGATTTTTGGAACAGGGAGATGGAAGAAGAGCTTGTTCTGTCCACTCCACGCACCCAACACTGTGACTCTCATTGTTAGAGTTAGGACCACCATATACAGAAAGGCCTTGACGGTGGCTGGTGGCTTATCTCCTATTTGTACAAATATGCGTAACGAACATTTCTGTGTTTTATTTTACAGATAGAACAGTATAGTTTGTTACTGGTTTATGGCAGTGTGCTGGGGCAATTTTTCCCTTTGTTTCTGTGGCAAGCAGATTAACCCCCTGCCTCTCATGCACCTGTTTAACATTTACCTAATAAATTGATTGAGTAACTTCCATGCTGGTTTCACTCCACGCATTGACCTGGTATTGCAGTACCTCCAGGAACGGTGCACCCCTCCTAACTTTTTTTCAAAATCAGAATTGCAACTTTTCTCTGAAATCAGTACACATGATGCATGTCTGTTTTCCTAATCAATCCCACTCCACCTGTGTGCAACAATCAGCACCTCATCCAGGTAGCTCAATTGCTCACACCTATTGCTTATTGCACTAATAAATGCACCAAATTCATACAGCTGATAAGAACAGATTTTTGTCTCCACAACACTTTTCAGTCTCCTGTGTCTTATTTCTCAATTTGGGTGTGCATGTCGGTTGGTCGGTCGCCTTGTGTGCATAAATGTGCACAAAAAGCTATGTAATGTTGGCAAAAAAATGATGGTGCATACTTCCACAAGTTTGAAGTGATGCAACTATGTTCTTTGGCTCGGTCAGCCTGTGTGAAGCTAAACACAAAACTCTTTCCTCATGCTGTCATTCATGTGTGTGTGTGTGTGCTGTGCTATGAAAATATGAATGACAAACTGGCTCCCTCTGCTGGGCTTCTGACTGTTGTTAGAGCTACATTGATTGTGACATCATCACAGTTGCTATGGCGTCCCTTTTTCTAATTCTGACCGATGTCTGCTGGCACTGTGACATCATTGCAGGCCCTTTGAAGCCTTCAGACACAATACCTGGGCTGCTTTTGTATTTATCTCTGTGCAAGGTGAAAAAGCAATCATGCCGATTTGATTGATCTGATTAGATTGCCTGCAGCCTACAGAGTTAAAGTGACAGATGGGGAGAGGCGGCTGGGAGGGAGGGAAGCTTGCTTGCGTGCGTGCCAGCCATCGGGAAGGGGAGGAGTCTATGCAAATTTCGTGCCTCCAGCCAACCTCTAGCTACCGCACAGCACTCACAATGTGTGTGACTAGTGCAAAAAAGGTCAGCGAGGGAGAGGTATCTCATATATGCATGCCTGTGTGTTCCTCTAGAGGATGGCTTGCACCTGGAACGCCGGTCCTCCGGGCTGGAGTTAATCAGGTTACTGCTTCAATGCCTTTTGGCTAAGATCAGGGGTCACAGCCTGGTCTTGGTCGGGAGGTATTCAGGGGTCCTTTTCGGAGAACCCCCAGGGTAACGAGGAGAGATTAGGTCTTGGACCTTTTTTTTTTTTTTTTGCAGTTGTGGGTTGCTACTATGGCCGTGATAAAGAATACCATCCGTTTCAGAATTGAAAACCCTGGAAGAGTAACGATCGTGGATATCATGGAGAAGGTGCTCATTGGACTGGCTGGTGTCCAGAGACGGGATATTTTTTGTATGCAGCAGCATCCTGGGAATAAGATTTGTGATGTGTCTTTTGTGGAGTTCATGAAGCTACCAACGCTACCTTGAAGAGGAAAGTTAATGATCCTGAATATGTTTCCCATATGACTGAGCAAAGGAGTCTGGTTATACAGGTATTTAATCCTTTTACAGACCTTAGAGTCATTGTGGCTTTTCTGATGCAGTACTGTGGACATGTTAAATTTATTAAGCCTTTAACAAATGTCTGTGGAATCTTCAATGGGAGATTTAAATTCCTGGTGAGTTTGAAAGAAGATTCTGGAGGTTTTGATGGTGTAATGCATCCCCCGGCGAAGTTTTCTGTTGGTGGCTTCAGGGGCTTTTTATATTATGAAGGTCAACCTGAGTTCTGCAGGAAATGTAATAACTATGGCCACGTGGCTGAGTGGTGTCGCAGTGTGAAGGTCTGCATGAGCTGTAATGCCCCGGGACACGAAGCAGGTCAATGTCCCAGAGGGAAGTAATGTGATCTGTGTGGGGGTTTTGGGCATATTGCCCGTGATTGCGCTAAATCTGATGAACTGGATCCAAAGTATTTTTGTTTTTGTCCCAAGAAAGCAGCAGAAACTTTGGCTGCTGAACATGAAAATAAAGAGGAAAATAAGAAAGAACAGGCAGAGCAACATAGGGCTCGGTTGGTAGTTGAGGAGGGGGAGATTGGAAGAACAGAGAATGATGAGGGGAACAGTGGAGGAGGAGAAGGAGAATGATTTGGAGCATGATGAACAGTCCTCTCAGGAGAAGGATAGTGGCCCTGAGGAAATGGACAGTGGCTCATTGATCTCAGGAATGGAGGTGGCTGGTAAGAGACAGGGGTCTCCAAGTCAGGAGGACCATGAATGCATGGATACTCCTAAACCTTTGCAGAAGGAGAAAAGGAAAAAAAGAAAATTAGATAGAGATTTCCCGGGAAAAACTGATGAAAGAACAGGAGGTGTTTCAACCACCTGCCTGACAACTTCTTTTATTCTTGATTCTGAACTGTCCTTTATGCCCCATATTCAATCTGTTTCAAAATCTTGTTATATACATTTAAAAAACATTTCCAAAATTCGAAAATATCTCTCACAAGAAACATCTAAAACGCTCATTCATGCGCTAATTATATCCCGCATTGATTACTGCAATGCCCTTCTTATTGGTCTCCCACAAAATAAAATTGCCCCTCTACAGTCTATATTGCATGCAGCAGCGAGACTGATCTTCCTTGCAAAACGCTCAACTACAGCTACTCCACTCTGTCAGTCTCTACATTGGCTGCCTGTAAAATACAGAATCAAATACAAAATCCTCTTGCTAACCTATAAAGCCATAAGCAACACTGCACCTGCATACATTTCCACACTTGTCTCAAGATATATCCCAGCACGTTGTCTCAGATCATCACAAGATCTACAACTCACCTCTGTACCTCATAAATGCTCAGATTTAAGGTTGCAAGACTTCTCCCGGGCAGCACCCACTTCCTCGCTCATTAAGACTATCCACTACTCTACAATCTTTCAAGCGTTCCCTTAAAACTCATCTCTTCAGACAAGCTTATCAAATTCCACAACCACCCTAAGCATTAAATACCATATTATCAACCACTTCTACAATTTAACACATTACGAACACAAACCCGCACGCTCTCTTTTCTACAATTCCCTCTGCTACTAACACTGCTGTGTGACTGGAGCATACAGAGCATTGAGCACTTTTGTCATACACCCTGGCTGGTCCATTGTGTGATATATAGCACTTGCCCTTATGTATCAAACCCATTGTCCTATAGAGTGTAAGCCTGTGAGCAGGGCCCTCTTACCCACCCAGTCTGTCTGTTATTCCCCAGTATTGTTATAAAGATAGGTAACATTGTAAAGTGCTACGTAATCTGTGGGCGCTATATAAAAACCTGTTAATAAATAAAGGGAAGCCCTAAGTCCCCGGAAAGGGGATACTATCCGTCTACTGTGTCTCTGGATGATTCTGGGGGTGGACAAAACCCCTTCACAGGGGAACAAGGGTAAAGGTGTGTTTGTTTCCGTCCAAAAGAGAGGGTTTTGATGATGATGGTGTGAGAATACACCTTTTATTTTTTGGTTTTCCCCTTCTTTCTTTTGAGAAGGGTTGTTTGGCCATGATAATCTTTGTGGTTTTCTTGTTCTTCTATATTGTTTTGTTTTTTTTTGTTTTTTTATTTTTGCTGCAAATATGGCCGCCAATTTAAAGGGACAGGTCTCTATTATTTCCCTCAATGTTAGAGGTTGTAATGCTAAATTTAGGAGAGCTGCCATTTTGGAGGGTGTTGCTGGGAGAGGGGGGGGGGATATAATATGTCTTCAGGAGTGTGCTTTTGTTGTTCCACCTAAAAAAGAAGAGTGGGTGTATGGGGAGTGTGTGTGGTCTGGATCTAGGATTAATAAGAATGATGGTGTGGGGATATTGTGTAAGTGTAGGGGGATAATTTTTGAGGGGGTCACTGTTATTGAGGAGGGCAGGTGTGTGATGGTGGTGGTTAATTTTGAGGGGTGGAGGTTTAGATTATTTAATATTTATGCATCGGTTGATAAAAATGTGAGAGGATTTGTTTGAAAGGATTACGTTTTTTTTTGCCAGAGAGGTTACCAGTGGTTATTGTAGGGGATATGAATTGTATAATTGAGTTAAGTGGGAGGAGGGGTGTGAGAGAAGTGAAAATGGATGTTACTGGGAGAATGTTGAAAAATATGATTTTGAATTTTTCTTTGTTAGATGTTGCAAAAGTGTGTAATAGGAAGGATGTTAAAATGACTTATAGAGCGGATAGAGGGGGGTGTGAAAGTAGGTTGGATTGTGTTTGTTTCTAGAGATGTTAAATGTGTGAACAAAATAGTGTGGTGTTTTCTGATCATGATTGTATTAGGTGTGTGTTTGAAAGTGGAGTAGGTGGTAATTATCGCAGAGGTGTGAGTTTTTTTAAAGGAAGCATGTAGAGTTGCAAGAGAGAAGAGAGAAAGATATGTATGGATGAATAGAAGATTAATGTATTTATATAGAATGAGGGAGTTTGGGTATGATGTTAATGAGGAGATTTGCGAAGCTAAGCGTATGGTAATGAGTGAAATGGAAGAAAGGGGCCGGCTGATTGTATATAGAGCAAAAGTGGAGATAATGGAAAATGATGAAAAATGCAGCAGATTTTTCTTTAAGAAAGTGTTGGATGGAAGAAAAGATATGAGAGAGATTATGAATGAGGAAGGGAAAGTTTTTGAAGGTGTAAATGCGATAGATGAGGTTGAGAGGTTTTATGCAAATTTGTATGCAAGGAAGGAATGTGATTGGAGCATGGAAGGTGAGGTTTTGAATGCCATTTCTGAGCAAGTGGAGGAAAGTGAGTGTGTGCTGTTGCTACGGGAGATGACTGAGAATGAAGTAAAGCTTGTAATGGAGAGTATGGCTGGAAATAAAATGCCTGGAAGTGATGGTTTGCCTGTAGAGTTTTATAGAATGTTGTTGGTAAGGATGTTGTGGAGGTAATGGAATATATGTATATGAAAGGGGAAATGAGTGTGACAATGAAAGAAGGTGTGGTTATTTTAATTTATAAGAAAGGGGAGAGAAAGAGTTTGAGTAATTGGCGACCAATAACTTTGCTGAATGTTGATTACAAAATATATGTGAAAGTGATGGCGAATAGAATGAGGAAAGTGATTGATCAGGTGATTGAAGAGTATAAGGTGTGTGCGGTGCCTGAGAGGAGAATAAGTGATAACTTGATGTTGCTAAGGGATATGATTGGAGATTGTGTTGAGAGGAAACAAATGTTGTATTTAATGGCTGTTGATTTTGAGAAGGCTTTTGATAGGTTGGCACATGTGTTTATGTGGAAAGTATTGGTGAGGATGGGGTTTCCTGGGGAGTTTGTTAGGAGAATTAGGAATATGTATGATTAGGTGAGTAGTAAAGTTTTGGTGAATGGTTTTTTGAGTAAAAGAATAAGGATCGAGTCAGGGGTAAGGCAGGGGTGTCCCCTGTCTCCTATTTTGTTTATTTGTGCGATTGAGCCTTTGTTGTGCATGTTGAGAAAAGATAAAGTGATAAGAGGGATTTTTGTACCAGGGAGTGGGGGGAAGTGTGTGAAAGCTTTAGGGTATATGGATGATGTGGAGATTGTGGGTGTGAAAGAGTCTTGTGGTTACTGATGGTATGTGTTTTGGAATGTTTGTGGGATGTAAGGAATATGTTTGTTTTTAAGAAAGAAGACATTATGATGGATGAATTTGTTCGCATGATTTTGGGAAAATTGTATATGTGTTATATGTGGGACAGAAGGAAAGTGGGGGATATGGATGCTGAGGGGGTGTGGAAGCAAAAGAAGTGGAAACACTTGGTTAGATTAAATTAGATGGTGAGGCTGGAGTGTGGTTTGATGTTGCTTCCTTTTGTTGGGGGTATTTCTTTAAGATGTTATTTGACGGTGGGTGGGTTATTGGATGTAGTTAGGGGTGGTGGTTTTCTATTTTCCAAACGGTGTAGTTTAGGGGGTTTTAATGGGTTCTGGTATTTTGAGATGGATTTTTTGATGTTAATAAAAAAAGATGGATTTTTTGATGTTAAAAAAAAAAAAAAAAAAAAAAAATGTGTTGGGTATGGTTTTGGCACTTTAAGGGAATAGGAAGAGGTGTGGTTTGTTAATTTGTGTTCGCTTTGGGTTTTGGGTCTCCATGATATAAATGGAAGGCACTGTGATGAGGATGTTACTTGGTTAAAATTTATTAGCACTAAGATCTGGACTTCTAACGGAGTTTGATGATGTTAATGGTAACAGATTCTGAGTGTTATCAGAAAAGGGGGGGAAAAATCTGTTCTTATCAGTTTAATATATGATACGTCCCCTATCTGGGGACCATATATTAAATGGATTTTTGGAACAGGGAGATGGAAGAAGAGCTTGCTCTGTCCACTCCACGCATTGACCTGGTATTGCAGTACCTCCAGGAATGGTGCACCCCTCCTAACTTTGTTTCAAAATCAGAATTGCAAATTGAAATCAGTACACATGATGCCTGCCTGTCTTCCTAATCAATCCCACTCCTCCACCTGTGTGCAACAATCAGCACCTCATTCAGGTAGCTCAATTGCTCACACCTATTGCTTATTGCACTAATACACGCACCAAATGCATACAGCTGATAAGAACAGATTTTTGTCTCCACAACACTTTTCAGTCTCCTGTGTCTTATTTCTCAATTCGGGTGTGCATGTCAGTCGGTCGCCTTGTGTGCATAAATGTAATAAAAAAGCTATGTAATTTTGGCAAAAAAATGATGGTACATACTTCCACAAGTTTGAAGCGATGCAACTATGTTCTTTGGCTCTGTAAACAGAAAACTTTTTCCTCGTGCTGTAATTCATGTGTTTGTGTGTGTGCTGTGCCATGAAAGAATGAATGACAAACTGGCTCCCTCTGCTGGGCTTCTGACTGTTGTTAGAGCTACATTGATTGTGACATCATCACAGTTGCTATGGCGTCCCTTTTTCTAACTCCGGCCAATGTCTGCTGGCACTGTGACATCATCGCAGGCCCTTTGAAGCCTTCAGACACAATACCTGGGCTGCTATTGTATTTATCTCTGTGCAAGGTGAAAAAGCAATCATGCCGATTTGATTAGTCGGATTAGATTGCCTGCAGCCTACAGAGTTAAACGTGACAGACGGGGAGGGGCGGCTTGGAGGGAGGGAAGCTTGCTTGCTTGCGTGCGAGCCATCGGGAAGGGGAGGAGTCTATGCAATTTCCGTGCCTCCAGCCAACCTCTAGCTACCGCACAGCACTCACAAATGTGCGTGACAAGTGCAAAAGTGCAAAGGTCAGCGTGGGAGAGATATCTCATATATGCATGCCTGTGTGTGGTCTATCCCGTGCAATGAAGGGTATTGCACTGGCAGGCAGCTCCTAGCACCCTGCCCCACCCCCACCCCGTCGCCACCACCGCCAAATCAGAAAAGCAATTGGGCACAAAGCAGAAAAGCAATCAGGCAGTACACTCTCCTCTAGAGGATGGCTTGCACCTGGAACGCTGGCCCTCCGGGCTGGAGTTAATCAGGTTATCGCTTCTCGGGCTTTTTCCTAAGATCAGGTGTCACAGCCTGGTCTTGGGTGGAGGGCATCCAGGGGTCCTTCTTTTGAGGGCCCCCAGGATAACGAGGGGGGATTGGCCCTTGGGCCAGTGCCTGGTGTTTTTCTTTTTTTTTCAGTCTAGGGCTGATTTTTTCGTGGAGTCATCATGGAAGGAATCCAGAATACCATTTGGTTGACGTATGATGAGGTGGTAGGAGGAAATCTGCGACATCTGATTGAGGAAGTACTTTTTGGAGTGGCTAAAGTTCAACGCCGGGAAATCTTTTGTGTACAGGAAATCCCAAGAAGACCTTTGACATTACTTTTGTGGAGAAAGGAGTACAAGAATCAGTGATTGCTGTGCTCAATACTGAGCTGAGGAAAGGTAACCCGGTGTTGAAAGGTATGACTTTAATACCTGCTATGTGTGGATCGAGACAGTTGGTGATCCATTGTTATAACCCGTATACCCAGCTGAAAATGATTGTTGCCTTTTTGAAACAATATTGTTCTGATGTCCATTATTTGGGGACTGTCACAAACGTGTGGAATTTTTTCTGGTGGGCTAAAGTTTAGGGTCTGTTTGAAGCCTGATCGTAATGTTTTATATGGGGTTATGCATCCCCTGGCAAAATTTGCTATCAGAGCCTTTAGAGGACACCTTTATTATTTTGATCAGCCGGAATTTTGCAGGAATTGCCACCGGTATGGACATGACAGAGATAGCTGTATGGTTGGGAAAGTGTGCAGGAACTGTGGTGTAAGAGGACATGAAGCAGGAATTTCCCCGCAGCCTAAAAGGTGCAGTATTTGTGGTGTATATGGCCATATGGCTAATGTGTGCCCTAGGGTGGTGGAGGAAGGGAGAACATGGGATGATATTGATCCAAAGCGGGAGGCAGAGAAAAACGCCAAACGCTATGAGGACAAGGAGGAAGATAATAGGAGAAGGTACGAGCACGAGGAGAAAATGGCGGCGGAAGCCGAGGAGAGGAAGGAGGAGGAAAAAAAGAAAAAGGAGGAGGAGAGAGGAGAAGGAAAGGGGAGAGGCTGAGGAGAAGATGCAGTCGGAGAAAGCTGGCAGCTCTCAAGGCCTTACAGAGGAAGAGGCCCAGATGGGAGAAGGGATGCAATATACTGATCGTTTAGAAGGAGAGGAGATGGAGGAAAGTGTTCAGAGCCCGGCCTCAGATATAATTATAGTCAAAAGACATGCAACAACATCACAGGAGGATTCTGAATTGTTGGACACACCGCTCATGCTGAGAGCTGGTGTTGTAACGGGAGAGTTATTGGAAAATGAGCCAAAAAAAGCATAAAGAGCACAGTGGATTCCGTATAATAAACCAATGCCTATTCAGAAAGAGAGCCCTGGACTTAGTACTGATGGTAATCTGTTAACCTTTTCTGGAGTCTTCTTCTCCCCTGGATCTCCTCCTGAGGGTCCGGAGGTGGAGGAAATGATTTCAGATCCCCCTGATGGGGGAGTATGAATTTGGTTTTGAGTGAGAGAGATGGGGGCAGGTTGCCTCTATTTTTTGCTCATTTGATTTATTGGTGTTGATTTTTGTTTAAATTTTTGGGGATCTATTTTTCCTTGATTGAGCCAACCTCACTTTAATTTCATTTTGGGGTTTTTGTTGTGGTTAATTGTCTTTATTTTGTAATGAGGCATTTAACTGTAGCATCCTTTAACACCCGAGGGTGTAAATCAAAATACAGGAGAATGGCGATCTTAGAGGAAATGGCTGGGATTGATGCAGACATTGTGTGTTTGCAAGAGTGTGCATTTGATATAGAGCCAAAAAAAGAAGAATGGGAGCATGGGGATTCTTTTTGGAGTGGGTCTGGGACCAATAGGAATGATGGTATTGGGGTGCTGGTCAAGGGGAAAACAGTGAGTGTAGTGAGTTATTGAGGAGGAAGGATTTATTTGAAAAATTGAATTTCTTTTTGCCAGGAAGAATTCCTGTGATACTTGTGGGTGACCTAAATTGTATTATTGATTTAGGAGGGAGGGAGGGGGTTTGTGAGAATAAAATAGATGTTACAGGGGTATTATTAAATAAGATTACCTCTGATTATGGTTTTGTGGATGTGGGCAAGGTGTGTGGTGGTGGTGGTGGTGGTAAATCTTTAATAACATATAGAGCTGATAGGGGGGGAATCCAATCAAGACTTGATTATTGTTTTGTTTCTAAAAATCTTTTTTGTGTTAATTATGGACAAGTAAGATTTCCTTTCTCTGATCATGAATGTATTAAATGTGTGTTGGGGATTGAGAGGAGTGGGATATATGGAAGGGGTGTGTGGAAATTAAATATGAGGTTGCTAGAGGATGAAAGGGTTAGACAAAATTTTGGTGAGTGTCTCAGGGGGTGGCAGAATAGAAAGAAAGATTTTGAGAATATATTAGAATGGTGGGACTGGTTAAAAGAGAGAATGAGTTTGTTTTTTAAAAAGAGTGGTATTAAGGTTGCTAGAGAAAAGAGAGAGATATGTGTTGATGAACAAAAGGTTTGAGTATTTGTAAAGAATGAGAGATTTGGGGTATGATTCGAGAGATGAAATTATTGAAGCTAGGCGTGAAGTGAGGAAAGAATTGGAAGAAAGAGATAAAGAGATTGTGTTTAGAGCAAGAGTGGAGAGAATGGAGAAGGATGAAAGTTGTACTAGGTTTTTCTTTAAAAAAATGTGTGATGTGAGAAAGGATATAAAGGTGTTAATGGATAAGGATGGGAATAAGTGTAAGGGGGTGAATCTTGTGCATGTGGTGGAGGCATTCTATGAACAACTGTATGAAAGAAAGTGTTGTGATTCTAGTATGGAAGGTGAGGCATTGACAGCATTGAGTGATAGAGTGAAAGAAGAGGATGTGGGTGTTTTGTTGAGACAAGTGACTGAGAAAGAGGTGATTGGGAGTATGGCCAGAAATAAGACTCCTGGAAAGGATGGGTTGCCAGTAGAATTTTATAGTTGTGTATGGGATATGTTGGGGAAAGATGTTGTGAAAGTTGTGAGATATATGTTTATGAATGGTAAATTGAGTGAATCTATGAAAGAAGGGGTGGTTGTGTTGATTTTTAAGAAGGGTGAAAGAGAATGCTTGGGCAATTGGAGGCCTATTACATTGTTAAATGTAGATTATAAGATTTTTGCAAAAAATATGGCAAATAGAATGCGTGGTGTGAATGAGCAGGTGTGTGGAAACAGAAAAATATTAAAGTATATTTGT
>WWET01005000.1:0-11729 GCA_011038615.1 Limnodynastes dumerilii
CTTCTCTGTGTGACAATCACCTGAGAGTACACATCAAGTCTCCAGAACACGTCTTATGTGACCCCACCACCTCCCTGGGGAACAGGAAATGCTCCGTTCATAAGGAACTACTGAAATATTACTGCACTGAGGACTCTGTCTGTATCTGTGCGTCCTGTTGTCTGATTGGGAAACACAGAGGACATAAGATGGAGTCTCTAGAAGAGGCCACTGAGAAGAAGAAGGAGAAAATGAGAAATGTTTTGCAGAAACTGACCACAAAGAGACAGGAGACTGAGATAAGAGTCGAGAGACTGCAGGAGTACAAGAGAAAAGATCAAAAAAGGGCTGCATGTGTAAGAAAGAGAGTGACTGCCCTGTTTAGAGACATCAGAAGACAGCTGGAAGACCTGGAGAAGAGAGTCCTAGGTGAGATCTCTAGGCAGGAACAGCGCGTTTCACTCTCAGTCTCTGATCTGATCCAAGAGCTGGAAAGAAATAAGAACAAGCTGTTCAAGAGTATGCATCGCATTGAGGAGCTGTGTAACATGTCTGATCCAGTAACTATCTTACAGCATCCAGGGTACTGGTGTGATACTGAAGCTAGGAAGAGAAATGAGGAACAGGTGCATGGAAAAGGAGATCTGGATGTGGGTCTCATCTCTGAAAAATTACAGACATTATCTAATGTAATAGCGGTAATAAATACTGGGATGTATATGCAAAGACCTACTGACATATTACTGGATGTAAACACTGTTTGCAGTGATGTATGTATATCAGGTGACAGACAAACTGCAACCAGAGTTGAAAGAAACCAAAATTTTCCCAAAACTTCAGAGAGATTTCAGGATTATCCTCAGTTAATAAGTATAGGGGGATTCTCCTCTGGGCAACATTACTGGGAGGTGGATGTCAGTAAATCAAGGGACTGGAGGGTGGGGATGTGTTATCCCAGTATAGAAAGGAAAGGAGAACAGTCAGGCATTGGATATAATAACAAATCCTGGTGTTTGTGTAGGTGGAAGTATAATAATCAGTATGCGTTTATACACAACTGCGCTGTGACCCGTTTACCTGGTAATATTAATATTAGTCATAAAGTGAGGATATGTCTGGATTATGAGGCTGGAGAGTTGTCCTTTTATTCTCTGTGTGGCCCCATCATACACTTACACACCTTCTCCACCACCTTCACTGAGCCCCTTCATGCTGCGTTATATGTATTGGAAGGTTGTGTGAAGATAGCTGGAGACTTTGGGATGTGGAAAAATGATGGGGATGCGTGGAATGGGGAACTTTCCAGTATATTAGACCAGACAGTGGAGCTACAGATAAGCCACGAAAGCAACGAAAGTCTGGGCTAGTCCCATATTAAGGATGGAAATCTATAGGAATTTCCAAGGAGGGGACGCTTGGATATAATGACTATACCAATTAAAAATAAAACAAAAATATGTAGATTATAAAGTACATAAAGAAGAATTCTAATTGGCGGACTTTTATAATATAATGATATAATATTACTGCAGGGTTTCCGACTATTTAAAGCCCTAAAATTTCTATAAGGGGGTGTGGCTTAATTATGCGATTTATGCAAATTGTGTCCTTAAGCCCCGCCCCTTGTCACTCACTCCTGTAATCCCTAGTGTTACTAGGGATGTGCGGGGCTTGATGATGTCACACTAGGGATTACACACTAGGGATTACAGTAGTTATGCGCTGCTGGTGGGGCTAGCGGGAGATTTGCCGGCTCCCCTGGGATTCCGGGAGAACTCCCCAAATATCGGGAGTCTCCCGGACATTCCGGGAGAGTCGGCAACCCTGGAATACTGTCTCCCAGCCAAAGCTTTTAGAAGGGGAAAGTCACTTCTCCTCTCAAATATGGACTAAAACTATAAAAAAAAAAATGCGCTAGTATGGTAACAGTAATAATAGTAAATTTATTTAAAACATAAAAAAATACATCGTTATTAAGTTAAAAGAGAATAATATATGTAAAATCAAATGCAAAAGATACGTTTTTACATTTTTACCTTTGCAATTTTTGCATTTGATTTTACAAGTATATATTTTTTCATGTTTTAAATAAATGTACTATTATTACTGTTACCATACCAGTGCTCTGTTTTTTCTATATTTTTGGTGCCATATTAGTCTCTTGTGAGCCAGCTCAGAGCATTTATTTCCAGCTTTTCCATCTAAGACTAAGATTTTTAGCCAGTGCTTTGCTGTATAATCAGATTTCTGTCTATGTTTGTTCATATGTTGGTGTGTTAGTTATTGGCATTATAAATATGCATCAGTTTAAATCTACTGTAAATGGTGGTAAACCCATAGAACAGGACCCCCATGATTATGCCAGAAATTCTAGGCATGTGTGGAAGTTTTGTGGGTGCAGCCTGGTTTCTATCCCATCCTATCATTTACTGTAAGCGCAGAGCTACAGCAGGAGGTGAGGATGGGGAGTGGCATTTGGCGTAGGATTTAAAGCATATTATTGCACCATCACCCGCCAGTGGATCTAGTATAATATTAGATTCTCTAGAGGAACTGTGCCCACAATAAAATTACCTGGGCCTTACTGCTGATAGCATGTTTATAGTAGATTTACTCCTTATAATTCTATAAACGTTGAAATCTCATTAGCGCTATTTCTTCTTTGAAACTGAGGGCCTGATCCAGACCTAGTTAAGTGCTTGAACTTAGTTACTCCTAGGTTAATCCATGTTGATTTCAGGGGGAGTCAAGTTAATTGTATTCTTTGCATGCAGGGATTTATCTCTCAATTGCTTACTGCACACAGATACTGACCAGCTTTACTATCACACTGTTATTTATCACCTCTCATCTCTATTACTATTATATTATTACACAGATACTGACCAGCTTTACTATCACACTTATTTAGACTTGGGATAGGAAAATCCACCTCTCAACTCTAATACTGTTTGCAACAGATGAAATATGACTCCCCTGCAATCAACATGGTTTAGCCCAGGAGTTACTAAGTTTATGCTCTTAACTAGGTCTGGATCAGGCCCTGAGATTCTGACTCTAATAATTATGAAATACATTTATAATATTTTCTGACATTATTCTGCATTACTAGTTTGTTTATTATTCCTCCTTTATAAGCTTTGATCTTCTTCTCAGCAATAAATATCTCCTTTGTGTAAGAACATCTCAAATGTCTCTAATTGAATTAAGTTCTTGTCACACTATAAAGCTTCCCACGCACTATAACGATTGTTGGCGTGATCATCCAAAGATCAGGTGATTGGACCAATTATCGCCGTAGTGCAGGGTTGTTGACTTCTAAAAGCTTCCCTCTGGGAGATCCCGGAGGGAAGCCATAGATGCATTCAAGCGAGCGAGGCATAATGGCGCGATTTATGCAAATCGTGCCATTAAGCCCCACCCCTTCACTATCAATGACCCCTTTCGGTGTTTCATAGGGATGGGGGTGGGGCTAGATGACTCAATTTTCATCATCAAGTCCCTCCCTGTCCCTAGCAACCCTAGTAAACTAGTGTTGCCAGGCAGGAGGGCAGGACTTGAGGCCGTGATTTCATGGAAGTCCTTTGCGGGAGATTTGCCAACTCTCCCAGGATACCAGGAGAACTGCCCAAATTTCTGGAGTCTCCCGGACATTCCGGGAGAGTTGGCAACTATGCCGTAATGTATGGCCAATATTTGTCTTTCCAACAGCAATAAAACACCTCCAAAATGCTTGGGTCCAATACTTTTATCTTATAGCATGCACAGAATATATCAGACCCAAGCTGTGGCTTCCCGGCACCTCCAGCTGGGCGGAGTTTGTCTGTTCATTGTTGTTAGCCAGTAATACAGCAATGACCTCTCTGCATTCTGCAAGCAATAGAGAACTGTCATTACTATATTACTGCTGCAACAGTTCATTATGTGTCAGACACAGGTAAACTCCAACCAGGAGCTGTTAGAAGTCATCAGCTATTTTTTTTTTTTCCACACAGCCAGCCTCGTTGCTTGGCTGGGTCTCCTGTCAATCAGAGCAGAGACTGACAGGAGTCCCATGAAGCCAAAATGTAAGGGCGTTGTGTCTATTGCGGGAGCACCTGCCTCTTCTGCCAGGATTATCAGTCTCAGCCGGAGCGGTAAATAGCAGAGATATCAGGACCTTTCCCTAAGGGAGAATCATCCTGTTTATCTGCCACCTTCTGCTGGGGGCAATAACCGGACTAGTGTAAAGCTGGCCACACACTAGAGTGATTATCGCTCCCAGCATGTGGCTGCCGATAAACGGGACGATTTCCCCCTGGGGAAAGGTCCTGATATCGGCACCATACACTGCCACAGACTGGGGGCGATAATCTCTGCTGGAGAGCCTGCAGCCAGCCTATTGGCTGGCTTCAGTCTCTCCTGATTGGCTGAGTCTCCTGTCAATCTTGACAGAAGACCCAGCTTTCACACTGACAGGCTGCAAGCGCTCTGTCCTCTCTCCCTATGTCTGGCTATACAGCGCTGTACAGCCAGACAGGGGGAGAGGACATAGCGCTGTATAGCCAGACACAGGGAGAGAGGACACAGCGCTGTATAGCCAGACACAGGGAGAGAGGACACAGCGCTGTATAGCCAGACACAGGGAGAGAGGACACAGCGCTGTATAGCCAGACACAGAGAGAGAGGACACAGCACTGTATAGCCAGACACAGGGAGAGAGGACACAGCGCTGTATACACAGACACAGGGAGAGAGGACACAGCGCTGTATACACAGACACAGGGAGAGAGGACACAGCGCTGTATACACAGACACAGGGAGAGAGGACACAGCGCTGTATACACAGACACAGGGAGAGAGGACACAGCGCTGTATACACAGACACAGGGAGAGAGGACACAGCGCTGTATACACAGACACAGGGAGAGAGGACACAGCGCTGTATAGCCAGACACAGAGAGAGAGGACACAGCACTGTATAGCCAGACACAGGGAGAGAGGACACAGCACTGTATAGCCAGACACAGGGAGAGCGGACACAGCACTGTATAGCCAGACACAGGGAGAGAGGACACAGCACTGTATAGCCAGACACAGGGAGAGCGGACACAGCACTGTATAGCCAGACACAGGGAGAGAGGACACAGCACTGTATAGCCAGACACAGGGAGAGCGGACACAGCACTGTATAGCCAGACACAGGGAGAGAGGACACAGCACTGTATAGCCAGACACAGGGAGAGCGGACACAGCACTGTATAGCCAGACACAGGGAGAGAGGACACAGCACTGTATAGCCAGACACAGGGAGAGCGGACACAGCACTGTATAGCCAGACACAGGGAGAGAGGACACAGCACTGTATAGCCAGACACAGGGAGAGCGGACACAGCACTGTATAGCCAGACACAGGGAGAGAGGACACAGCACTGTATAGCCAGACACAGGGAGAGCGGACACAGCACTGTATAGCCAGACACAGGGAGAGAGGACACAGCACTGTATAGCCAGACACAGGGAGAGCGGACACAGCACTGTATAGCCAGACACAGGGAGAGAGGACACAGCACTGTATAGCCAGACACAGGGAGAGCGGACACAGCACTGTATAGCCAGACACAGGGAGAGAGGACACAGCACTGTATAGCCAGACACAGGGAGAGCGGACACAGCACTGTATAGCCAGACACAGGGAGAGAGGACACAGCACTGTATAGCCAGACACAGGGAGAGCGGACACAGCACTGTATAGCCAGACACAGGGAGAGAGGACACAGCACTGTATAGCCAGACACAGGGAGAGCGGACACAGCACTGTATAGCCAGACACAGGGAGAGAGGACACAGCACTGTATAGCCAGACACAGGGAGAGCGGACACAGCACTGTATAGCCAGACACAGGGAGAGAGGACACAGCACTGTATAGCCAGACACAGGGAGAGCGGACACAGCACTGTATAGCCAGACACAGGGAGAGAGGACACAGCACTGTATAGCCAGACACAGGGAGAGCGGACACAGCACTGTATAGCCAGACACAGGGAGAGAGGACACAGCACTGTATAGCCAGACACAGGGAGAGCGGACACAGCACTGTATAGCCAGACACAGGGAGAGAGGACACAGCACTGTATAGCCAGACACAGGGAGAGCGGACACAGCACTGTATAGCCAGACACAGGGAGAGAGGACACAGCACTGTATAGCCAGACACAGGGAGAGCGGACACAGCACTGTATAGCCAGACACAGGGAGAGAGGACACAGCACTGTATAGCCAGACACAGGGAGAGCGGACACAGCACTGTATAGCCAGACACAGGGAGAGAGGACACAGCACTGTATAGCCAGACACAGGGAGAGCGGACACAGCACTGTATAGCCAGACACAGGGAGAGAGGACACAGCACTGTATAGCCAGACACAGGGAGAGCGGACACAGCACTGTATAGCCAGACACAGGGAGAGAGGACACAGCACTGTATAGCCAGACACAGGGAGAGCGGACACAGCACTGTATAGCCAGACACAGGGAGAGAGGACACAGCACTGTATAGCCAGACACAGGGAGAGCGGACACAGCACTGTATAGCCAGACACAGGGAGAGAGGACACAGCACTGTATAGCCAGACACAGGGAGAGCGGACACAGCACTGTATAGCCAGACACAGGGAGAGAGGACACAGCACTGTATAGCCAGACACAGGGAGAGCGGACACAGCACTGTATAGCCAGACACAGGGAGAGAGGACACAGCACTGTATAGCCAGACACAGGGAGAGCGGACACAGCACTGTATAGCCAGACACAGGGAGAGAGGACACAGCACTGTATAGCCAGACACAGGGAGAGCGGACACAGCACTGTATAGCCAGACACAGGGAGAGAGGACACAGCACTGTATAGCCAGACACAGGGAGAGCGGACACAGCACTGTATAGCCAGACACAGGGAGAGAGGACACAGCACTGTATAGCCAGACACAGGGAGAGCGGACACAGCACTGTATAGCCAGACACAGGGAGAGAGGACACAGCACTGTATAGCCAGACACAGGGAGAGCGGACACAGCACTGTATAGCCAGACACAGGGAGAGAGGACACAGCACTGTATAGCCAGACACAGGGAGAGCGGACACAGCACTGTATAGCCAGACACAGGGAGAGAGGACACAGCACTGTATAGCCAGACACAGGGAGAGCGGACACAGCACTGTATAGCCAGACACAGGGAGAGAGGACACAGCACTGTATAGCCAGACACAGGGAGAGCGGACACAGCACTGTATAGCCAGACACAGGGAGAGAGGACACAGCACTGTATAGCCAGACACAGGGAGAGCGGACACAGCACTGTATAGCCAGACACAGGGAGAGAGGACACAGCACTGTATAGCCAGACACAGGGAGAGCGGACACAGCACTGTATAGCCAGACACAGGGAGAGAGGACACAGCACTGTATAGCCAGACACAGGGAGAGCGGACACAGCACTGTATAGCCAGACACAGGGAGAGAGGACACAGCACTGTATAGCCAGACACAGGGAGAGCGGACACAGCACTGTATAGCCAGACACAGGGAGAGAGGACACAGCACTGTATAGCCAGACACAGGGAGAGCGGACACAGCACTGTATAGCCAGACACAGGGAGAGAGGACACAGCACTGTATAGCCAGACACAGGGAGAGCGGACACAGCACTGTATAGCCAGACACAGGGAGAGAGGACACAGCACTGTATAGCCAGACACAGGGAGAGCGGACACAGCACTGTATAGCCAGACACAGGGAGAGAGGACACAGCACTGTATAGCCAGACACAGGGAGAGCGGACACAGCACTGTATAGCCAGACACAGGGAGAGAGGACACAGCACTGTATAGCCAGACACAGGGAGAGCGGACACAGCACTGTATAGCCAGACACAGGGAGAGAGGACACAGCACTGTATAGCCAGACACAGGGAGAGCGGACACAGCACTGTATAGCCAGACACAGGGAGAGAGGACACAGCACTGTATAGCCAGACACAGGGAGAGCGGACACAGCACTGTATAGCCAGACACAGGGAGAGAGGACACAGCACTGTATAGCCAGACACAGGGAGAGCGGACACAGCACTGTATAGCCAGACACAGGGAGAGAGGACACAGCACTGTATAGCCAGACACAGGGAGAGCGGACACAGCACTGTATAGCCAGACACAGGGAGAGAGGACACAGCACTGTATAGCCAGACACAGGGAGAGCGGACACAGCACTGTATAGCCAGACACAGGGAGAGAGGACACAGCACTGTATAGCCAGACACAGGGAGAGCGGACACAGCACTGTATAGCCAGACACAGGGAGAGAGGACACAGCACTGTATAGCCAGACACAGGGAGAGCGGACACAGCACTGTATAGCCAGACACAGGGAGAGAGGACACAGCACTGTATAGCCAGACACAGGGAGAGCGGACACAGCACTGTATAGCCAGACACAGGGAGAGAGGACACAGCACTGTATAGCCAGACACAGGGAGAGCGGACACAGCACTGTATAGCCAGACACAGGGAGAGAGGACACAGCACTGTATAGCCAGACACAGGGAGAGCGGACACAGCACTGTATAGCCAGACACAGGGAGAGAGGACACAGCACTGTATAGCCAGACACAGGGAGAGCGGACACAGCACTGTATAGCCAGACACAGGGAGAGAGGACACAGCACTGTATAGCCAGACACAGGGAGAGCGGACACAGCACTGTATAGCCAGACACAGGGAGAGAGGACACAGCACTGTATAGCCAGACACAGGGAGAGCGGACACAGCACTGTATAGCCAGACACAGGGAGAGAGGACACAGCACTGTATAGCCAGACACAGGGAGAGCGGACACAGCACTGTATAGCCAGACACAGGGAGAGAGGACACAGCACTGTATAGCCAGACACAGGGAGAGCGGACACAGCACTGTATAGCCAGACACAGGGAGAGAGGACACAGCACTGTATAGCCAGACACAGGGAGAGCGGACACAGCACTGTATAGCCAGACACAGGGAGAGAGGACACAGCACTGTATAGCCAGACACAGGGAGAGCGGACACAGCACTGTATAGCCAGACACAGGGAGAGAGGACACAGCACTGTATAGCCAGACACAGGGAGAGCGGACACAGCACTGTATAGCCAGACACAGGGAGAGAGGACACAGCACTGTATAGCCAGACACAGGGAGAGCGGACACAGCACTGTATAGCCAGACACAGGGAGAGAGGACACAGCACTGTATAGCCAGACACAGGGAGAGCGGACACAGCACTGTATAGCCAGACACAGGGAGAGAGGACACAGCACTGTATAGCCAGACACAGGGAGAGCGGACACAGCACTGTATAGCCAGACACAGGGAGAGAGGACACAGCACTGTATAGCCAGACACAGGGAGAGCGGACACAGCACTGTATAGCCAGACACAGGGAGAGAGGACACAGCACTGTATAGCCAGACACAGGGAGAGCGGACACAGCACTGTATAGCCAGACACAGGGAGAGAGGACACAGCACTGTATAGCCAGACACAGGGAGAGCGGACACAGCACTGTATAGCCAGACACAGGGAGAGAGGACACAGCACTGTATAGCCAGACACAGGGAGAGCGGACACAGCACTGTATAGCCAGACACAGGGAGAGAGGACACAGCACTGTATAGCCAGACACAGGGAGAGCGGACACAGCACTGTATAGCCAGACACAGGGAGAGAGGACACAGCACTGTATAGCCAGACACAGGGAGAGCGGACACAGCACTGTATAGCCAGACACAGGGAGAGAGGACACAGCACTGTATAGCCAGACACAGGGAGAGCGGACACAGCACTGTATAGCCAGACACAGGGAGAGAGGACACAGCACTGTATAGCCAGACACAGGGAGAGCGGACACAGCACTGTATAGCCAGACACAGGGAGAGAGGACACAGCACTGTATAGCCAGACACAGGGAGAGCGGACACAGCACTGTATAGCCAGACACAGGGAGAGAGGACACAGCACTGTATAGCCAGACACAGGGAGAGCGGACACAGCACTGTATAGCCAGACACAGGGAGAGAGGACACAGCACTGTATAGCCAGACACAGGGAGAGCGGACACAGCACTGTATAGCCAGACACAGGGAGAGAGGACACAGCACTGTATAGCCAGACACAGGGAGAGCGGACACAGCACTGTATAGCCAGACACAGGGAGAGAGGACACAGCACTGTATAGCCAGACACAGGGAGAGCGGACACAGCACTGTATAGCCAGACACAGGGAGAGAGGACACAGCACTGTATAGCCAGACACAGGGAGAGCGGACACAGCACTGTATAGCCAGACACAGGGAGAGAGGACACAGCACTGTATAGCCAGACACAGGGAGAGCGGACACAGCACTGTATAGCCAGACACAGGGAGAGAGGACACAGCACTGTATAGCCAGACACAGGGAGAGCGGACACAGCACTGTATAGCCAGACACAGGGAGAGAGGACACAGCACTGTATAGCCAGACACAGGGAGAGCGGACACAGCACTGTATAGCCAGACACAGGGAGAGAGGACACAGCACTGTATAGCCAGACACAGGGAGAGCGGACACAGCACTGTATAGCCAGACACAGGGAGAGAGGACACAGCACTGTATAGCCAGACACAGGGAGAGCGGACACAGCACTGTATAGCCAGACACAGGGAGAGAGGATAGTAAGCACAGCGCATTGGCGTAGGTTTGGATCAGGCCCCTTGTCACATACAGCAGATGCCCAGGTATATTTAAGCATGGCCTATGCAAAACTAAGATATGACCTTATGAGTCTCATCAATGCTGTACAGGAAGTAGCATTGTCCCCTGAAACTCAAGCAATATGCAATATGCCCAGTAGAGGGTGCTATGATGATGGAATTGTGCTTAAATCACTCAGATCAGTGTCACAGGCTGTGATGCGGTTATTTTGGGCATACAGGGTCCACGGATGAGGCTGGTCTCCCACATGGAGGGATCTGAAGAGGGATCTACAGTGAATGGCATGTGGAAGGGTATAGTGCTGTAGTGAGTGGCACCACCGCTTTGATGGTCATAATATCGACAACGATCCAGCCAACACCATAAAATCAATTGAATCAATCATTTTACGATAGGTACAAAGATATATTATGTTACAGGGGGAATAGAGGGAACGCTACATGTTCAACATGGGAGACCTCCATAAACATCATTTATATCAGCATTATCCTGCCCCCCATCTGCTCTGTCCCGTGTCCTGATCTCCCGCTCCTGTCCCCCTCTCCTGCTCTGTCCCGTGTCCTTCCCTCCTGTCCCATGTCCTCCTCCTGTGTCTAGTTCCTGTGTCTTCCTCTCCTGCTCTGTCCCCCTCTGTCCCGTGTCCCCCTCTCCCGCTCTGTCCCGTGCCCCCTCTCCCGCAATGTGTGTGCAGTGTATAATGTGTGCGCAGTGTATAATGTGTGCGCAGTGTATAATGCGTGTGCAGTGTATAATGCGTGTGCAGTGTATAATGTGTGTGCAGTGTATAATGCGTGTGCAGTGTATAATGTGTGTGCAGTGTATAATGTGTGCGCACTGTATAATGTGTGTGCAGTGTATGTGTGTGCAGTGTATAATGTGTGTAATGTGTGTGCAGTGTGTAATGTGTGTGCAGTGTATAATGTGTGTGCAGTGTATAATGTGTGTGCAGTGTATAATGTGTGTGCAGTGTATAATGTGCGTGCA
>WWET01005000.1:66627-87355 GCA_011038615.1 Limnodynastes dumerilii
GAGAGAAGCTTTCAGTGAAACCACGGGCCTCAAGTCACTTGCGGGAGATTTGCTGGCTCTCCCGGGATACCGGGAGTACTGCCCGAATTTCGGGAGTCTCCCGGACATTCCGGGAGAGTCGGCAACCCTGCGCTAGACACACCCATGAGTGGATCTATTCACAGGACACACCCCTTTGGTGGCACAGGACACACCCCTTTGGTGGAAAGACACACCCCTCCCTTATATTCATTTGCAAAGATGGCAAGAATGTGCTATGTATTTACATGTAGGACAATATTGTATTTGGAGAAATGGTATCTGGCGTTGAGGGCACAAGGGACTGTGCCGCTCTCCTCCTCGTCTTCCCACCATCGCTGTGTAATCTGCTATGTCCCAGCTGCTAGGTAGCGGTGTTATGTACTGAGGTGGTTAAACATTACACCCATCTGATTAGCCACCAGTGAGGTGAGGTTACTAATTGACCACCTGCCTCCGGGAACTGTCTACTGACGACATACCCCGGTGTCTGCGTAATCTTTCTCCTCTTTCCATTTATCGCCGCTTCCAGTGTTTACCTCGGATGGAGACGTTGTTTAATAGGTGTTTATTTAACTGGGGGTAGAATGAGCTGCAGAGGAGGCCTCAAGTTCATGTTTAGGATGAAAGGAAAGATCTGCTGTAATTATAGGGGATTTAAACATGTTTTACAGAGTCTCCTCCACCCTAATAGTAAAATGATGGAGAGGTCATTGCCCCTGAAAGCAACAACTGCGTTAAGAAAACCAGCTGACCTATGCCTGGTACGCAAGTCCTGGGTATTGCTACTGAGCATGTGCGAAGCCAAAAATTCTGCATCGGAACGGAGCCGCTCAATGCTGCGTTTCCTGCGCAATTCAGTCTCCGAATGCGATCGCTATAATAATCCTACAGTAAGCTAAGCCTTTGCATACGTTCCTTTATTACGCATACGTAAGATACGCTCCTGCACGCAGCAATGCTGGCGGATCCCAATCCTGTATTTGGAGTAGTACATTTCGTACGTTAGTCTTCACATTCTATCATTAAGGTGTATTCAGAGCTCCAGACGTGTTGCATATACGTCCGGTTTTTACTGAAATTGGATACTGCTCCTGCGTAGTAATTGTTTTTACGTAATCTACGTATCTTTTCGCTACGTCTTTTCGTTACGTAGATTGCGTAGATGTGGTCTGCAATACATCCGGTGCTCTGAATACAGGCGTAAGTCTACATCCAGACCACGGTGTGTAAATAATGGCATGTTTGAAGCTTTGCAGGCTAGTGGATAGTCTGATGGAGCAGTACAGAGAGTTCCAGAGGAGACAGGCAGCACGGGAGAAGTCTTGGACACTGAAGAGAGAGAGAGAGAGATGATAGGGGGATGAGGGAGGAGGCTAGGAGACACTCAGACAAGAGAATGTGGACTGGTAACATGTCTGAAACGTAGGAAGGGACTGAGGGCTTTGAAAGGAAATCCCTCAAACCTTTATTTTGCAAAAACATGTCAGGGGTATTTTGTCGTGGACGGTATTTGAATTTCTGAAACAAATGCCTTCAATTCTAGCGGTCAGAACGACATCACTACCTGCGCGTTTACACACGCCAACAAGCGACACGATCTCCACACAATCCACTTTCTTATTTAATGTTATTACATAAGTCACATTGCAAGATAAAGTGTTAAGACTGCCAGGGCCTCTATAGTCACCTTTATCACAATAATATGAGGGAGACGCATTAACCAGGGTTCAGCTGGAGACGTCTCCCAGGATCTGCAGTCAGAAAGGTCGGATCTCACAAGAATGGCGCAGCTCCGCCACCTGTACAAATAGAACTGGACAAATACACGACCCTCGTTGTTTGGCATTGCCGAGACGGAAATGCTTGGTCTTTCTGCCTCACCAGCTGCGCCACACCGGAGGCAGAGGGTGGCAGAAATAACCGTGTACCCAAGCTTGCAACTGGTCATCGTGGCGTAGGTTAGGAAAAATAATTTATCAACCGTTGACCTTCTAAAGCAACGGACAATCTACATCTATGGGGTACATTGGGTTCCAAAAGTGTCTGTCTGTTATGTTGCATCACCGCTGGACCGGTGTTTGTTCTGTTTGTCTGTTTTACAGACCTTTAGTGTGATGTCCTTCATGTGTTGCAGGTGAATGGTCACATTTCGGGGACAGGGGACATCTATCAGGAGCGCTTGTCTCGTCTGGAGAATGACAAGGAGTCGTTAGTTCTGCAGGTATCGGTATCATTTGATCTGTCGCATTCTCTGGGGTGCGTGGTCAGTGAGAGCCATGGTAGTGTCATATATTGCTTCCTCTCATTCTAGCCTAACGTGTAAGCCAGCCCTGTGCCCCTAACCGTTGTGTTCTGAGTGGCCCTTTCACATCACCACCAAATACCAGGCATTTTCGCAAAAAAACCTGGGTCTCGGCAGAATTCCGGGTATTTGGTGGTGATCTGAAAGGGGTACTTACGGTCGACTCAGATCGAAAGACCCAGGATTTTGACCCAGGAAAAAGAAGGTTTTTTCCCGGGTCAAATGCTAGTGTTGAGGTGAGCAAGTCACCTAGGTTGGCAGAAATATATTAGTGAGAATAGCAAGCAGCTGTTGGCGGGGAGAGTCTTACCCACTCTCCCTAGAACCAAGGATTCAGAAAAAAACAAATAAACTAACCACAGCGCTAAACCTTATAATAGGGCTAAACTAGGGGAAAAAAAGGATCGAAATTCACCAGTAATGAAATAAACCAATCAATAAATGTCGAGCAGTGACATTAAAAATACCAATCAATAAATGTCGAGCAGTGACATTAAAAATACATTTAATTGCAAAAAAAAAAACGAAAAACAGAGAACCATAAAAAAGAAGAAATAAAAACAATCAGATTATGCACAGCTGAAAATCTCACACCTGTGGTGTGCACAGTAAGTACATGTGAGTACTGATAGGAGTCCGGTAAATATTGCACTTTAACGTAACTACAGTCCCATGGTAGAGAGTGATATTCACTGCTAGCAGCCAAATATATTATCCAGTTATAATACTGAAAACGTGAATACAGTATCCTCTGTGGGAGGGAATGAGACAATGTAGCAATCCTCTTTGGTGCTAATAATAGCTGCTGAAGGGAATCCCTGAGCAGTGTTCCAATGGAGGTTATAAAAGTGTGCTCCGGCGCGCCACAGGTGAATCTTATGTCAACTCTCCTGAGTACATGGACTCATAAGTAAAGTGCAGTGCAATGAAAGGGACCCAAGGTCCTGTGTACTCACTGTCCCAAAACAGCACAAGTAGGTCCAGGGGAATGGAGCGCTGCTCCTCCGTGGGTAGATGTAGTAGGAACGTAACGGAGGCCACCCGTTGTTCTGTTTGCCACGGACCGAAGACCTAGCTGGATGGGAGGTGCTGTGCGTCAGCTGGTTAGCACGTCACAATAATAGGCGTATCCGTTAAAATCTGGAGGGGACATTATATAGAGGTGTAATATGAGGACATGTGTATAATCTGGAGGGGACATTATATAGAGGTGTAATATGAGGACATGTGTATAATCTGGAGGGGACATTATATAGAGGTGTAATATGAGGACATGTGTATAATCTGGAGGGGACATTATATAGAGGTGTAATATGAGGACATGTGTATAATCTGGAGGGGACATTATATAGAGGTGTAATATGAGGACATGTGTATAATCTGGAGGGGACATTATATAGAGGTGTAATATGAGGACATGTGTATAATCTGGAGGGGACATTATATAGAGGTGTAATATGAGGACATGTGTATAATCTGGAGGGGACATTATATAGAGGTGTAATATGAGGACATGTGTATAATCTGGAGGGGACATTATATAGAGGTGTAATATGAGGACATGTGTATAATCTGGAGGGGACATTATATAGAGGTGTAATATGAGGACATGTGTATAATCTGGAGGGGACATTATATAGAGGTGTAATATGAGGACATGTGTATAATCTGGAGGGGACATTATATAGAGGTGTAATATGAGGACATGTGTATAATCTGGAGGGGACATTATATAGAGGTGTAATATGAGGACATGTGTATAATCTGGAGGGGACATTATATAGAGGTGTAATATGAGGACATGTGTATAATCTGGAGGGGACATTATATAGAGGTGTAATATGAGGACATGTGTATAATCTGGAGGGGACATTATATAGAGGTGTAATATGAGGACATGTGTATAATCTGGAGGGGACATTATATAGAGGTGTAATATGAGGACATGTGTATAATCTGGAGGGGACATTATATAGAGGTGTAATATGAGGACATGTGTATAATCTGGAGGGGACATTATATAGAGGTGTAATATGAGGACATGTGTATAATCTGGAGGGGACATTATATAGAGGTGTAATATGAGGACATGTGTATAATCTGGAGGGGACATTATATAGAGGTGTAATATGAGGACATGTGTATAATCTGGAGGGGACATTATATAGAGGTGTAATATGAGGACATGTGTATAATCTGGAGGGGACATTATATAGAGGTGTAATATGAGGACATGTGTATAATCTGGAGGGGACATTATATAGAGGTGTAATATGAGGACATGTGTATAATCTGGAGGGGACATTATATAGAGGTGTAATATGAGGACATGTGTATAATCTGGAGGGGACATTATATAGAGGTGTAATATGAGGACATGTGTATAATCTGGAGGGGACATTATATAGAGGTGTAATATGAGGACATGTGTATAATCTGGAGGGGACATTATATAGAGGTGTAATATGAGGACATGTGTATAATCTGGAGGGGACATTATATAGAGGTGTAATATGAGGACATGTGTATAATCTGGAGGGGACATTATATAGAGGTGTAATATGAGGACATGTGTATAATCTGGAGGGGACATTATATAGAGGTGTAATATGAGGACATGTGTATAATCTGGAGGGGACATTATATAGAGGTGTAATATGAGGACATGTGTATAATCTGGAGGGGACATTATATAGAGGTGTAATATGAGGACATGTGTATAATCTGGAGGGGACATTATATAGAGGTGTAATATGAGGACATGTGTATAATCTGGAGGGGACATTATATAGAGGTGTAATATGAGGACATGTGTATAATCTGGAGGGGACATTATATAGAGGTGTAATATGAGGACATGTGTATAATCTGGAGGGGACATTATATAGAGGTGTAATATGAGGACATGTGTATAATCTGGAGGGGACATTATATAGAGGTGTAATATGAGGACATGTGTATAATCTGGAGGGGACATTATATAGAGGTGTAATATGAGGACATGTGTATAATCTGGAGGGGACATTATATAGAGGTGTAATATGAGGACATGTGTATAATCTGGAGGGGACATTATATAGAGGTGTAATATGAGGACATGTGTATAATCTGGAGGGGACATTATATAGAGGTGTAATATGAGGACATGTGTATAATCTGGAGGGGACATTATATAGAGGTGTAATATGAGGACATGTGTATAATCTGGAGGGGACATTATATAGAGGTGTAATATGAGGACATGTGTATAATCTGGAGGGGACATTATATAGAGGTGTAATATGAGGACATGTGTATAATCTGGAGGGGACATTATATAGAGGTGTAATATGAGGACATGTGTATAATCTGGAGGGGACATTATATAGAGGTGTAATATGAGGACATGTGTATAATCTGGAGGGGACATTATATAGAGGTGTAATATGAGGACATGTGTATAATCTGGAGGGGACATTATATAGAGGTGTAATATGAGGACATGTGTATAATCTGGAGGGGACATTATATAGAGGTGTAATATGAGGACATGTGTATAATCTGGAGGGGACATTATATAGAGGTGTAATATGAGGACATGTGTATAATCTGGAGGGGACATTATATAGAGGTGTAATATGAGGACATGTGTATAATCTGGAGGGGACATTATATAGAGGTGTAATATGAGGACATGTGTATAATCTGGAGGGGACATTATATAGAGGTGTAATATGAGGACATGTGTATAATCTGGAGGGGACATTATATAGAGGTGTAATATGAGGACATGTGTATAATCTGGAGGGGACATTATATAGAGGTGTAATATGAGGACATGTGTATAATCTGGAGGGGACATTATATAGAGGTGTAATATGAGGACATGTGTATAATCTGGAGGGGACATTATATAGAGGTGTAATATGAGGACATGTGTATAATCTGGAGGGGACATTATATAGAGGTGTAATATGAGGACATGTGTATAATCTGGAGGGGACATTATATAGAGGTGTAATATGAGGACATGTGTATAATCTGGAGGGGACATTATATAGAGGTGTAATATGAGGACATGTGTATAATCTGGAGGGGACATTATATAGAGGTGTAATATGAGGACATGTGTATAATCTGGAGGGGACATTATATAGAGGTGTAATATGAGGACATGTGTATAATCTGGAGGGGACATTATATAGAGGTGTAATATGAGGACATGTGTATAATCTGGAGGGGACATTATATAGAGGTGTAATATGAGGACATGTGTATAATCTGGAGGGGACATTATATAGAGGTGTAATATGAGGACATGTGTATAATCTGGAGGGGACATTATATAGAGGTGTAATATGAGGACATGTGTATAATCTGGAGGGGACATTATATAGAGGTGTAATATGAGGACATGTGTATAATCTGGAGGGGACATTATATAGAGGTGTAATATGAGGACATGTGTATAATCTGGAGGGGACATTATATAGAGGTGTAATATGAGGACATGTGTATAATCTGGAGGGGACATTATATAGAGGTGTAATATGAGGACATGTGTATAATCTGGAGGGGACATTATATAGAGGTGTAATATGAGGACATGTGTATAATCTGGAGGGGACATTATATAGAGGTGTAATATGAGGACATGTGTATAATCTGGAGGGGACATTATATAGAGGTGTAATATGAGGACATGTGTATAATCTGGAGGGGACATTATATAGAGGTGTAATATGAGGACATGTGTATAATCTGGAGGGGACATTATATAGAGGTGTAATATGAGGACATGTGTATAATCTGGAGGGGACATTATATAGAGGTGTAATATGAGGACATGTGTATAATCTGGAGGGGACATTATATAGAGGTGTAATATGAGGACATGTGTATAATCTGGAGGGGACATTATATAGAGGTGTAATATGAGGACATGTGTATAATCTGGAGGGGACATTATATAGAGGTGTAATATGAGGACATGTGTATAATCTGGAGGGGACATTATATAGAGGTGTAATATGAGGACATGTGTATAATCTGGAGGGGACATTATATAGAGGTGTAATATGAGGACATGTGTATAATCTGGAGGGGACATTATATAGAGGTGTAATATGAGGACATGTGTATAATCTGGAGGGGACATTATATAGAGGTGTAATATGAGGACATGTGTATAATCTGGAGGGGACATTATATAGAGGTGTAATATGAGGACATGTGTATAATCTGGAGGGGACATTATATAGAGGTGTAATATGAGGACATGTGTATAATCTGGAGGGGACATTATATAGAGGTGTAATATGAGGACATGTGTATAATCTGGAGGGGACATTATATAGAGGTGTAATATGAGGACATGTGTATAATCTGGAGGGGACATTATATAGAGGTGTAATATGAGGACATGTGTATAATCTGGAGGGGACATTATATAGAGGTGTAATATGAGGACATGTGTATAATCTGGAGGGGACATTATATAGAGGTGTAATATGAGGACATGTGTATAATCTGGAGGGGACATTATATAGAGGTGTAATATGAGGACATGTGTATAATCTGGAGGGGACATTATATAGAGGTGTAATATGAGGACATGTGTATAATCTGGAGGGGACATTATATAGAGGTGTAATATGAGGACATGTGTATAATCTGGAGGGGACATTATATAGAGGTGTAATATGAGGACATGTGTATAATCTGGAGGGGACATTATATAGAGGTGTAATATGAGGACATGTGTATAATCTGGAGGGGACATTATATAGAGGTGTAATATGAGGACATGTGTATAATCTGGAGGGGACATTATATAGAGGTGTAATATGAGGACATGTGTATAATCTGGAGGGGACATTATATAGAGGTGTAATATGAGGACATGTGTATAATCTGGAGGGGACATTATATAGAGGTGTAATATGAGGACATGTGTATAATCTGGAGGGGACATTATATAGAGGTGTAATATGAGGACATGTGTATAATCTGGAGGGGACATTATATAGAGGTGTAATATGAGGACATGTGTATAATCTGGAGGGGACATTATATAGAGGTGTAATATGAGGACATGTGTATAATCTGGAGGGGACATTATATAGAGGTGTAATATGAGGACATGTGTATAATCTGGAGGGGACATTATATAGAGGTGTAATATGAGGACATGTGTATAATCTGGAGGGGACATTATATAGAGGTGTAATATGAGGACATGTGTATAATCTGGAGGGGACATTATATAGAGGTGTAATATGAGGACATGTGTATAATCTGGAGGGGACATTATATAGAGGTGTAATATGAGGACATGTGTATAATCTGGAGGGGACATTATATAGAGGTGTAATATGAGGACATGTGTATAATCTGGAGGGGACATTATATAGAGGTGTAATATGAGGACATGTGTATAATCTGGAGGGGACATTATATAGAGGTGTAATATGAGGACATGTGTATAATCTGGAGGGGACATTATATAGAGGTGTAATATGAGGACATGTGTATAATCTGGAGGGGACATTATATAGAGGTGTAATATGAGGACATGTGTATAATCTGGAGGGGACATTATATAGAGGTGTAATATGAGGACATGTGTATAATCTGGAGGGGACATTATATAGAGGTGTAATATGAGGACATGTGTATAATCTGGAGGGGACATTATATAGAGGTGTAATATGAGGACATGTGTATAATCTGGAGGGGACATTATATAGAGGTGTAATATGAGGACATGTGTATAATCTGGAGGGGACATTATATAGAGGTGTAATATGAGGACATGTGTATAATCTGGAGGGGACATTATATAGAGGTGTAATATGAGGACATGTGTATAATCTGGAGGGGACATTATATAGAGGTGTAATATGAGGACATGTGTATAATCTGGAGGGGACATTATATAGAGGTGTAATATGAGGACATGTGTATAATCTGGAGGGGACATTATATAGAGGTGTAATATGAGGACATGTGTATAATCTGGAGGGGACATTATATAGAGGTGTAATATGAGGACATGTGTATAATCTGGAGGGGACATTATATAGAGGTGTAATATGAGGACATGTGTATAATCTGGAGGGGACATTATATAGAGGTGTAATATGAGGACATGTGTATAATCTGGAGGGGACATTATATAGAGGTGTAATATGAGGACATGTGTATAATCTGGAGGGGACATTATATAGAGGTGTAATATGAGGACATGTGTATAATCTGGAGGGGACATTATATAGAGGTGTAATATGAGGACATGTGTATAATCTGGAGGGGACATTATATAGAGGTGTAATATGAGGACGTGTATAATCTGGAGGGTGGGAGGATTAGAGGAAATGTGCAGAAAAATTACTCGCTGAATATTCACAGATTATAGCAGCTTTATCAGTCTCTTAATTCATATAATAAACTACTTATCATCCTTTCACAAACCTGCAATGATCATTTCCAAATAAGAAATATAATGAAATAATAACAAAATAAGACTTTCATTCTTTCACTTTATTGATGAATCCAGCAAGTATCAGTCACCGGACACCCTGCCTCTATGCCTGTACCCCGGTTCTGTACCATGTGTGGCTTCGCAGAATAGATGCCACCTGATCGTGGCAAGTAAAGGGATAGTCAATGGCTCTATTTAATAATGTAATATAATGATCCCCATATAACTCTGCTCCACAGAACGTGTGCTTTGCAGTTGTGTCCCGTGTTACCGTGACCTCCGGTGCTCAGGAATTTCACCCTTGTGGCCCCTGTTTCAGAGCACTTCCTGAGGCCCTAATTCTATCCCTGAGCCCAGCCGGAAGTTCCTTCTGTGCTTCCCATAAACTCTGACACTCATGGGATTTATCATATGACGCTCCTTCATTCCCCTCTCATTCTCCACCTGCCCTGTGGTCTCTCAGAGAAGGACATTGTGCCTTTATGGTGTTTCCGTTATCCATAGCCGCAGTTTTATTCGCTGTGGCTGCAATCTAAGGACAGTAGAATCCTGTAGCGTCATTGATCCGTTTTAGAATCTTCCAGTAGATTCCTATTGGTTCCAAATGATCAAAAAGGCGTAACAAGTAGAGCTGAGCCACAAAATATGATTCAAATACAGCGTGTAACATTTGGGATCTCCTGCGGTTCACGCTTCCCGGACAGAGGATGGACAGTCAATGAAAAGTGGAGGGCTGACCCTACGCGTTTCATCCTAAGTGGACTTCATCAGGGGTGGGTATATATATATATATATATATATATATATATTGCACTCAGGAGCCCCGAAATTGGCAAAAAAAAATTGTTGTTTTTTTTTTTTAATTGAAGCGAGTTTGCCGTAGATTCACATCATTAGGGAAGGTTCAACGTTTCAATCACCACTAAAATAGTGATTTTCATCAGGGAAGAATGTTTAGCGATTGAAACGTTGGATCGCACTTAATGATGTGACTCTGTTGCAAATTCTCTTCAATTTAAAAAAAAACAACAATTTTTTTGCCGTTTTCGGGGCTCCTGAGCGCGTTCTATACTCTACTGATCTGTAACCTGAGGACAGCACCGCGAGCAGGTTCTGTTGCCTTAGTAGGAGCGCCGTTTCTCTCTGTACTATACATATATCCTGTAGCGCTGTATGTTTTGTGTGACCCTGTTTGCTCGTCTCTCTTCCTCTAGGAATTGTTAAGCAGGACTTCCCTAGAGACGCAGAAACTGGACCTGATGGCAGAGATCTCCACCCTGAAGCTCAAGCTCACGGCGGTAGAGAAGGATCGCATTGAATTTGAGGACAGATATAAAGACACAGAGGTGAGGAAAACGGGGGACATTGCTCTGGATGGCAATCTTACCGGTCATTTAAACGTTGTGAGCGCAATATGAACGCATCCTACGTGATGATCACAAAAAACATGGACACCGCTGCAGCCCTGTATCCTAAAGTAAATACGGCAGATTGCGTGCGGACACATAGCAACCAATCACAATGCAGATCCACACAATTGCGTGCTCATCTTTTCTGAGCATGTGCAGTGAACGTCACACTGATTCGTTACGCCATCAGAAGTGGTCTGAATCCAGCCCTGTATCTCTCCCCCATGTTGTAGAGGTCTCTATAGCACTTACTTTTATCTAAAAATGACGGTTATTTTTCATTGCAAAAATGTTTCCCATTTAATAAATATTTATAACTAAATTGTTCAATATAATCAATATTACAATCTATTTACAGACCGCGCATTTATCATTTATGTGCGTTCAAATGGTGAACATCACAAATATTCTGACTAAAGATTTACCCCTGAAGACTTGTAAATTCCTTTTAATGATTACTCGTCCCTGAAGTAATGACCACATTAGGGGCTTAATAGTAGGGAACACTAAACAGCACTAAAAACCTGCAGCACGACCTACACAAAACAAGAGACCCCGCTCTTCTAATAAATAAATTATGGCTATATGTGTGTATATGTGTAAATTGGCGCTGGGTGACTAAAGTGACAAAACAAGAAACCCTTATTCCAGTACTAAATATTCAGAACAATTGTATCAAAATAATATAAATAAATAAATCACAAATATATACCTCAAATAACAAAATGCATATAAAGTCCAGAAAAAATATATTAGAGTAGCTATAAAATCAATAGAGAGACCGCTCTGTATCAATAAAATAATTCCACTTTATTTTATTTAGTTTTTTCGTTTTTATTCATTCAAATAAATGTCTTAATAAGTATTTATGGTTTATTCCTTTTAGGAAAAAGGACCAATAAAGTGGAATTATTTTATTAATACAGAGCGGTCTCCCTATTGATTTTATAGCCACTCTAATATATTTTTACTGGACTTTATATGCATTTTGTTATTTGAGGTATATATTTGTGATTTATTTATTTATATTATTTTGATACAATTGTTCTGATTATTTAGTACTGGAAAAAGGGTTTCTTGTTTTGTCATTTTAGTCACCCAGCGCCAATTTACACATATACACACATATACACACATATACACACATATACACATTAGGGGCTTAATTACTAAAACTTGTAAAAACCCTAACAGCCCGTGAGGACCAATCACATCACCGCTATATTTTCTGCGTTCCAGGATATGAAAACTATCGTGTGATTTGGTTGCTTTGGAAACCGTACAATGAATTAAAATCCGCCTCGTCCGCTTTTATGCACATTTCAAACTTGTTTCCTCCAACAATAAATTATAAAGAACGTGAGACTGTTTAGAAAAGTAGTCATTAAAAGTGGGTGTTGTCTGATGAGACAAATTGTCTGAATTTATTATTGCGAGAATTTTCTTTATAGCCATATTCCATAAAGAACATTTAAACATCGACCCATGACATTGCAGTTTGCAGGTAATGCTTTTTTTGCATATCAGGGTAAATCGTTTGTTTACAATTCAGAATAAGTAACTCCATAAATATATTAATAAGTAGAATTCATTAGAATCTAGAATTTCTTACATTTCTTTCTAGAGACGTTTTCTGATTCCTGTTATTGATACTTTTGTTCATTCATATAAAGCTCCTCTTTGTTTCGTGTTTGTGTTGTGTGACCGAGAGGGAGATTTGTAATAATGTACAAGCAAAAAAAACGGCTTTGCAGGAAACGCTGACAACAGGAGATAAAACGTGGACATTTGTGGTTTCACGTTGGAGCGTCTGGTGCAGAAGATAGCGATTAGGCCCCGAGATTGTCAGCTGAGGTTTTACTGTCTGCTTAGACTTTCCTGTTCCTCTTGTTCTAATAGGAACTGTACATAATACAGATGACTGGTTACCCCTGAAGTTCCATGGTAATGTGAGGGGGAGAATTGATTCCTGGGGGAGGAAATATCAAAACCAGTGATGAGGGCAGGGGGGTGAGTGCAGGTCCTGGTTTCTTCCAGTGCATCGATTATTGCTCACAGCAGGAGGGGGGCTGATAGATGGGACGATCTGTTCCACTAGGTTCCGATATCGTTGCCACTCACCTCTCCTGCTGTGACTGATCATCAAGCCTGATTAAGAAGGGCTGCAGAGATTGACAGGAGGCCCTTGCAGCTGATTGGCAGCCTTCTGTCAATCTTGGCACTGATTGGCTGCACCAGTCTCCTGTTAATCTTGGCAGGAGCCCGTGCATCTAGCTGATTGACTTGCTGTAGAAACTCTGGTCAGTAGTGTGTGGCACCCCCCCCCCCTCCTGGCCGCCACTATTATCGGCAAGTACAGCAGTAATATAAGCGTTCATTACTGTGTTACTGCTGTACTTGCCGAGAATCTCTAGCTTGGGTCTGATATATTTCAGGAAGGTCTATGGATAAAATTATGGGACTTACTAGTTCATTCACCTGGTAATTGGATGATCAGACCAATAATCTCTCATCAGCACCTGTGGGGTTGGCATGTGCTCTATTCTGTCCTCACTCTCTCCTCCCTCCATCTCTCTCTCTCTCTCTGCTCACCCAGTCCCTCCATAAGCTTATAGCAGAATTAAGGCATCAGATGGAGAAGCTGGAGGTGGATTTGGCATTGTTTCAGGAGAAGAGGTTACAGTATGGGGATCAAGAGGTGACGTGATGCCCACTCGGGTTGTGGCATGGGTCTGACGTGTGTGTGGCACTCTTGTTGTGGCATGGGTCTGACGTGTGTGTATGGCACTCGTGTTGTGTTGGGATAATGTAAGGATATCTCACAGCATGTTCCCCACCAGATTACAGTAAAATTCTCATTAACTAAAATGTGAACTATTCCCCGCTGACAAATGATACCGCCATTGCTACAGTGCCCACCCCTTATATTCTGGCCTCGAGTCTTGTGGGGTATTGTTTTTTCTTACATTTTTTGGGCAGTTCCACTTTGTGTGTTTTTGTTTTTTTTTATTTCTTATGCTGTCTTCATACAACTCATCTCCTTTTCAAAATCTCTCTGACAGACAGACAAGACTCTCAGCATGTCATGTGACGAGGGAGGGGAAGGTTAGAGTATCAGGGGACGAGTTTAAAAAAAAAATGCCTTGCTCTCTACATAAAGTGCCATGTGACTGGTTGGCGTAATAGTCACATGACACAGGACTGAAATCATTCATTGCAATCTGAAGAAGCCAATCAGGAAAAAGAACCATAGAGCGCCCTCTGCTGGTATTCCTTGCACATTACTATTAGTAACTTTTTTGTGTGTATAGTATGTCACTGTTGGGTGAAATAGTAATAAAACGGGGAAATAACGGGCTATCAGTGGTAAGAGGGTGCTGCTTACAATTGATAGGACACTTACTGGGTGCAGCTGTCCCCTGAGGTAGACCACCCATGGGATATTTTTTGTATCCTCCCTCCCCTTCAGGGCAAAATGATTTAAATTTGACTTTCAATAAAAATTATCCGTTTGTGCCATCTTGTATGGATGCGGAATTGAGCCTTCCCTATGGTGTGCGCTGTTCATTGGCGTCATTGTCTTTTTTTATATAATTGCGCCTCTGTGATGCAGTGTATCCAGAAATAAGCGCGTATAATATACACTAAATGCATGGCGGATGCTTCATTCCCTCCCCCTCCCCCTCTGTGTGATTAAAATAACACGATTTAAATAACGCACTCAGCATTCAGATTCCTTGCCAGCTCCAGTCTGCGATCTTACATCCAATGTTTATTACCATTTCCCATATATAAATCAGTAGATTTCCCATACATAAATCGGTACATTTCCCATACATAAATCATTACATTTCCCATACATAAATCATTACATTTCCCATACATAAATCATTACATTTCCCATACATAAATCATTACATTTCCCATACATAAATCATTACATTTCCCATACATAAATCATTACATTTCCCATACATAAATCATTACATTTCCCATACATAAATCATTACATTTCCCATACATAAATCATTACATTTCCCATACATAAATCATTACATTTCCCATACATAAATCATTACATTTCCCATACATAAATCATTACATTTCCCATACATAAATCATTACATTTCCCATACATAAATCATTACATTTCCCATACATAAATCATTACATTTCCCATACATAAATCATTACATTTCCCATACATAAATCATTACATTTCCCATACATAAATCATTACATTTCCCATACATAAATCATTACATTTCCCATACATAAATCATTACATTTCCCATACATAAATCATTACATTTCCCATACATAAATCATTACATTTCCCATACATAAATCATTACATTTCCCATACATAAATCATTACATTTCCCATACATAAATCATTACATTTCCCATACATAAATCAGTACATTTCCCATACATAAATCAGTACATTTCCCATACATAAATCATTACATTTCCCATACATAAATCATTACATTTCCCATACATAAATCAGTACATTTCCATACATAAATCAGTACATTTCCCGTACATAAATCAGTGCATTTCCATACATAAATCAGTACATTTCCCGTACTAAATCAGTACATTTCCATACATAAATCAGTACATTTCCATACATAAATCAGTACATTTCCATACATAAATCAGTACATTTCCATACATAAATCAGTACATTTCCATACATAAATCAGTACATTTCCATACATAAATCAGTACATTTCCATACATAAATCAGTACATTTCCATACATAAATCAGTACATTTCCATACATAAATCAGTACATTTCCATACATAAATCAGTACATTTCCATACATAAATCAGTACATTTCCATACATAAATCAGTACATTTCCATACATAAATCAGTACATTTCCATACATAAATCAGTACATTTCCATACATAAATCAGTACATTTCCATACATAAATCAGTACATTTCCATACATAAATCAGTACATTTCCATACATAAATCAGTACATTTCCATACATAAATCAGTACATTTCCATACATAAATCAGTACATTTCCATACATAAATCAGTACATTTCCATACATAAATCAGTACATTTCCATACATAAATCAGTACATTTCCATACATAAATCAGTACATTTCCATACATAAATCAGTACATTTCCATACATAAATCAGTACATTTCCATACATAAATCAGTACATTTCCATACATAAATCAGTACATTTCCATACATAAATCAGTACATTTCCATACATAAATCAGTACATTTCCATACATAAATCAGTACATTTCCATACATAAATCAGTACATTTCCATACATAAATCAGTACATTTCCATACATAAATCAGTACATTTCCATACATAAATCAGTACATTTCCATACATAAATCAGTACATTTCCATACATAAATCAGTACATTTCCATACATAAATCAGTACATTTCCATACATAAATCAGTACATTTCCATACATAAATCAGTACATTTCCATACATAAATCAGTACATTTCCATACATAAATCAGTACATTTCCATACATAAATCAGTACATTTCCATACATAAATCAGTACATTTCCATACATAAATCAGTACATTTCCATACATAAATCAGTACATTTCCATACATAAATCAGTACATTTCCATACATAAATCAGTACATTTCCATACATAAATCAGTACATTTCCATACATAAATCAGTACATTTCCATACATAAATCAGTACATTTCCATACATAAATCAGTACATTTCCATACATAAATCAGTACATTTCCATACATAAATCAGTACATTTCCATACATAAATCAGTACATTTCCATACATAAATCAGTACATTTCCATACATAAATCAGTACATTTCCATACATAAATCAGTACATTTCCATACATAAATCAGTACATTTCCATACATAAATCAGTACATTTCCATACATAAATCAGTACATTTCCATACATAAATCAGTACATTTCCATACATAAATCAGTACATTTCCATACATAAATCAGTACATTTCCATACATAAATCAGTACATTTCCATACATAAATCAGTACATTTCCATACATAAATCAGTACATTTCCATACATAAATCAGTACATTTCCATACATAAATCAGTACATTTCCATACATAAATCAGTACATTTCCATACATAAATCAGTACATTTCCATACATAAATCAGTACATTTCCATACATAAATCAGTACATTTCCATACATAAATCAGTACATTTCCATACATAAATCAGTACATTTCCATACATAAATCAGTACATTTCCATACATAAATCAGTACATTTCCATACATAAATCAGTACATTTCCATACATAAATCAGTACATTTCCATACATAAATCAGTACATTTCCATACATAAATCAGTACATTTCCATACATAAATCAGTACATTTCCATACATAAATCAGTACATTTCCATACATAAATCAGTACATTTCCATACATAAATCAGTACATTTCCATACATAAATCAGTACATTTCCATACATAAATCAGTACATTTCCATACATAAATCAGTACATTTCCATACATAAATCAGTACATTTCCATACATAAATCAGTACATTTCCATACATAAATCAGTACATTTCCATACATAAATCAGTACATTTCCATACATAAATCAGTACATTTCCATACATAAATCAGTACATTTCCATACATAAATCAGTACATTTCCATACATAAATCAGTACATTTCCATACATAAATCAGTACATTTCCATACATAAATCAGTACATTTCCATACATAAATCAGTACATTTCCATACATAAATCAGTACATTTCCATACATAAATCAGTACATTTCCATACATAAATCAGTACATTTCCATACATAAATCAGTACATTTCCATACATAAATCAGTACATTTCCATACATAAATCAGTACATTTCCATACATAAATCAGTACATTTCCATACATAAATCAGTACATTTCCATACATAAATCAGTACATTTCCATACATAAATCAGTACATTTCCATACATAAATCAGTACATTTCCATACATAAATCAGTACATTTCCATACATAAATCAGTACATTTCCATACATAAATCAGTACATTTCCATACATAAATCAGTACATTTCCATACATAAATCAGTACATTTCCATACATAAATCAGTACATTTCCATACATAAATCAGTACATTTCCATACATAAATCAGTACATTTCCATACATAAATCAGTACATTTCCATACATAAATCAGTACATTTCCATACATAAATCAGTACATTTCCATACATAAATCAGTACATTTCTTCTTGCTGTCACTCTCTCTCTGTCACAGCTGTCTCTTATTGCTCTCTCTCTGTCACAGCTGTCTCTTATTGCTCTCTCTGTCACAGCTGTTTCTCGTTGCTCTCTCTCTGTCACAGCTGTCTCATTGCTCTCTCTCTCTCTCTCTGTGTCACAGCTGTCTCATTGCTCTCTCTCTGTGTCACAGCTGTCTCTTATTGCTCTCTCTGTCACCAGTCTTTAATGGCTAAGCTTTCTAGCATGAAAATCAGAGTGGGTCAGATGCAGTACGAGAAGCAGCGGAAGGAATATAAATGCCAATCCCTAAAGGTGCGATACCGCCGGCGTTGCCTGATCTCTCTGTGCCGTGATTTGCTTTGTTGTCTCTGCCAGCGGTGGTTCCAGCCTCTGGTGGACTGTGCCCCTCCCCTCCCTGCCCACCCTATATAATCATTGTGTCTTTACCACCGGAGGTCCCGCTAGACGACCAATCATTCTAAACACGTCCACTGGGGGAGAAATCATGGGTCAAATAAGGAAGCGCGTGCTCTACACATGCCGCGATGATGTCACAGGAAGTGGGTGGGGTTATGTATTTTCTGAGCGCAAATTTATTCTAGAACAAACACTTAATGTTTAAAAAAAATTCAGTGACCTTCTGGCCGCCCAAGGTCAGTCCGGCCGTTCTCGGAGCAGGGAGTGCAGGGGGGGCGGTAATAAATCTGGACACTTAACGTTACATACGCCGGCTCTTCCCCCCCATTACGCTTGTGGATAGACATGCTAATGAGGGGGCGGGGCAGGGGAAACCCCGTTATGATCAGGTATGCAGCCGTAATAGGGGGAAACCCCCCTTTTCATACGAGCCGACGTACTACCTGAAACACGGGAATTACGTACGACATCTATGTAATTCCCCTGTCGGCCGTTACCGATGATCTACCCCCATGTGTCAAATATCCACAGCTACAGGACGACACTTCATAGCAATTTATTATTATCGTTTATTTATAAGGCACCGCAAGGTGTCCGCAGCGCCGAACGAAATGCAACAACAAAATGCGGTTCAGGGATGGACAATTCCTGGTTTAGAAGCACAAATCCTATCCGAGCGAAATACATTTATCAGATTAGTTTTCAGGAGGAGAGTTGCCTAGCACCAGCCCTGTCCGCCATCTTCCCCCCGTGTTGGACGCATGTGCGATTGTTGTGGTTTGTTTCTGTTATGTTACGGTTTGGATTTCTGTTTGTCTTCCATAGTTATTTTTACATTTGTGTGGGGTATGTACCAGGACACTGCCGTAGCCCAGGGCAACTAGCCAGACCTTTGCCGGAATTTTCTGACTTGTAACAGAGAGGTTACAGCTGGACATGCGGCTGACGTGTTTTTTACATCTGTTTATTTCTATTTTATCAATTATCCTTTTGTGTTTTAGATATGTGAAGAATTTATTTTCCATATTTTATCTCCGTCAAAGTAGAGGGCGGGGGGAGGAGGGATAATAGGGGCATCTCGTGTCATTGGAAAGAGCTGGGGGAAGTTTAGGCTAATGATGTGGGCCTATAACGGGAGTTATAACTAGTGTGGAGGGATATGGGAGTATTGGGACTATAATGGGGATGTAATGAGTGTGGAGGGATATGGGGGTGCTGGAACTATAATGGGGATGTAATGAGTGGGGGGATACATGGGTGCTGGAACTATAATGGGGATGTAATGAGTGGAGGGATACATGGGTGCTGTAACTATAATGGGGATGTAATAAGTGAAGGGATATGGAGGTGCTGGAACTATAATGGGGATGTAATGAGTGGAGGGATACATGGGTGCTGGAACTATAATGGGGATGTAATAAGTGGAGGGATATGGAGGTGCTGGAACTATAATGGGGATGTAATGAGTGGAGGGATACATGGGTGCTGTAACTATAATGGGGATGTAATAAGTGGAGGGATATGGAGGTGCTGGAACTATAATGGGGATATAATGAGTGGAGGGATACATGGGTGCTGGAACTATAATGGGGATGTAATGAGTGGAGGGATACAAGGGTGCTGGAACTATAATGGGGATGGAAGTGTGGAGGGATATGGGGGTGCTTGGACTATAATGGGGATGGAAGTGTGGAGGGATATGGGGGTGCTTGGACTATAACGGGGTTATAATGAGTGTGGAGGGATATGGTGGTGCTTGGACTATAATGGGGTTATGAGTGTGGAGGGATATCAGGGTTTGTAGACGGAAGATTTTGGGATCTGAGGG